>NW_021027681.1:30725-42600 GCF_004153795.1 Camellia sinensis
GACAACCGAGCTCCCATCCACGACCCAAGGGGCAAGTTCAGACCCAATTGGACTGGTCCCTACATCATCAAAGCTATCTGGTCAGGTGGAGCTGTGGTTCTAATGGACCTAGATGGCTTGGAGTTCTCGCAACCGATCAACATGGACAAGTTGAAGAAATATTACCCCTGAGAGGCTCGCTAGGCTGAAAACCCGAAAGGGCGACCTAGGCAAAAGTTAGAGCATTGAAAAAAATTGGAAAATATAAAAACTGAGCTCGCAAGGTTGAAAACCTGCAAAAGGCGTCCTTGGCAAAAGTTAGAGCGTAAAAGGAGAATAAAAATACTCGAGTGCACCTTAAGCCTAAACTACGTAAGGCTTGATTCCCATCTTTGGGATACGTAGGTAACTTCATCCTAAAGTTTAGCCATAAACTTTTCCCCGATCAACTTTGTAAATTTGATCATCTCGGCTATCTTTGTCTATTCATCATTCAAGAGTTCGGTTATGATCTTCGGTGCAGTGCTCTTCGGACTAGGGGCAACTTTCCATTGCTGTGCAGTGCCGCGGCACTCTTCAGACTAGGGGCAACTTTCCAGTTGCTGGGATCCAGGGTTGTGCACCTCAGTGACAGATTTCAGACATGTCCAGTTCTGATCCATATCGAAAATGGTTTTGAAAAGTTTTAATAAAAGTTAACTTTGTTCAAAATTAATCTTTTTACAACTTAGGCCATTTTTGGACCAAAGCGGAAAATTTTCAGTACCTACAACTTTCAATTTCATTGATTTCAATACAAAGTTCTCCTGCTCTTGCATACGTATTGAAGTTGCTTTCTATTACAATCACAAAGAAAACTTGAAAGTTCTAATAAAGCAATAAACCCAGGGCATAGCTAAGTCAGGTGTTCCTGCGCCCCCTTCCAGAGCTGGTCGAAGCCTCTGATGCCAAAGTGGGCCCTTCTTGTGCCTCTTCATTGAGCCAATCCAAGCACTCATCAAACAAGGTGCAACTAAAAGTGGGAGCAGGGGCCAGGAGCTCTCTAATCCTCCATGCTGTGGCATACCGGGCAAGTTGTGCGCCTCGAACCGGGAATGCAGCAGGATACTCTATCCCCTCTGGCGGGCAAGTCTGATCATGGCTGAACTGGCGCCGGAATCGAAACGGAAAGTAGAACACACTGTGAGTCAAACCAATCAACTGAATCCCGGTCTGCCGGGACATGCTATAGCTCATTGCCGGGAGATTGAGCCAAGGACAGCGCCAAGCAATGCGATCCGCAAACAAATTGCACGTCCAGTCGAACCACCATCCCTCATCAAGGGCATCGACTAGTCATTGTCGGAAGAACTAGCCGCGAGTTGAGTAGGCCGGGCAAGAGTCCACAACCTGCAATTTATCTATCAACCATACCTGGAGAGGGATGAAAAATGAGAGAATAAAGAATAGAGAGATGTACGATGAGAAAAAAGTAAGAAAAGGGTTTTGTGAGAAAAATCGAGCATGAGGGCCGAGTGATGTGAGCAATATATATGTGAGAAAGGGTGGGAAACATTACCTGCAGCAGTAGTGGACTTCCCGCGAATCTGGTCGTCTCTCGGCGATAGAAAGCATCCAAGCCCATCAGCGTCTTGGCCAATGTCATGGCAATGCAGCTCTTTCCTTCTTTCAAGCCTTGAGCAACTTCAATTAGACGGATGCTAGATCCGCTAAAGCCCGGGGCAAGCAAAAAGTGAGATAGTATGCACAAACAAAGGGCGTGTTGCTGAAAACCTTGCCACTGATGGTCGCCGCAGTTACCGGCATCAGAAAAGCGATGAATCAAGCCAAGGATATCCATCTCCCCATTACAGATTAGAGACCAAGCATCGTGCATGGTGAGCCCACACATCTGTCCTAAAGCTTGGGCGTGACCGAAGCGAAGCTAGGACAAAATCTCCTCGTTGCGCTCGAACTCCATCAAAACTTGAAAATCTTCGAAGGTCGGACACATCTCTTGCCCGCCAAAGCTAAAGACGTGTGTTACCGGATCCCAAAACCTCGCCGCGGCATGGAGGAACGGAATGTGCAGCAAAGTACGGCTCAGCGTGAATAGTGCATTCAAGCCGAAGCCCTGGAAGTTCAACTTTTCCAAGCCATCTAGAGAAGCAATCCAAGCTGTGAGATTTTGGGTGAGAAATGCTTCCATTTTGGTGCAAAACTAAGATGAAATGAGAGAACCACGAGGCTGGAGTTTTTAAAGAGGATAAGGCACTGTTCGGAGGACACGTGTCGAAAATTTGGTGGTTGCCAAGCTAGGTGGCCGGCCGGCCACCTTTTCTGGCAGGCCGACCACCCCTCTTCCCTCCAATGCAAAAAGCTGGTCGGCCAGCTCCCTTAGGTGGTCGGCCATCAAGATGAGGGTGGCTTTGGTCTTGTTGTAGCCTCTAGAAGAAAGTTCCAAGCATTTCCATGCATTGGGGGCCTTAAAGGTGTTAGTTTTCCTCTGTTTCGGATGCGTTCCGTCACCCAGATCGTCCGAAATGTATTTGTTTATCGAAATATTGTTTAGTCTTGCATATCGAGTTGTTGTTTTGCCTATCAAGTTATTGTTTTGCTTATCGAGTTGTTGTTTTGTTTGTCGAGTTGTCAAGTTCACCAAGTTGTTAAGCTTTGTCGAGTTAACGAGTTTTGTGTATTGAGTTGTTACTCTTTGTTTATCAACATTGTTGTGTCTTCCTTATCGAGTTGTAAACTTGCTAAGGTTCTGTCCTTTCTTAGTAAGTTAAGTTGCTTTGATTGTTGCGTCGGTTCACTACCTGACTTGGCAAATTTCAATGCACAATTTCCATTGAATCTCATTTTTGCGCAAAATAATGCAATGCGATGCAAGAACATAAAATACAACACTTTTTTGAACAAAAGCTGTTTCATTCCATCATGCTTCCTTTGTTACAACATTTTACAACAAGGGTACAAGTTTTACAGAAAATAAAAAAACTGCCTAATAATGTACAATGTGCTACAACTACTAGTAAAAAAGGCAAATAAAGCAAGGAACAGCTGCATCAATGCTCTCAAGCACAGGAGTAAGAGGCCCTCTTCGTCCTCTTCTGCGGAACAGCCTCAGCACCATCATCGCCACCTCAGTCAGAGCTGTCATCCTCAAGATCCTCCTCGGCACCATCTCCGCCCTCAGAACCAGACTCAGAGTCATCCTCTCTGCCAGCAGATGTCTCTGACTGATGATGCGCGGACTCCTCCTCCTCAATGGACTCCTCCTCAATAATATGTGCTCTGCGCCCACCTCGTCTGCGAGACGACTCTTCTCTCCCGGCTCCTCGAGAAGGCCTAGATGGCCCAGCTCCTCTGGAAGGCCCAGATGGCCCGGCCTGTCGTCCGGTATATATTGGAGGCATCTGAAAAGAAAGAGTGCAATTTGAATACATTAGCCAAAATATGTATATCGGATGTACAGATAAAAAGCTACATGGAGCGGATGTATGCAAATATAGTACATGGATGTGGTGTGTGTCAGATGTGCTCTCCGCATACAGTCGGTCAATCAATGCAGCGAAATGTTCAAATTCAGCATGTCATCAGAAATATCATAAATACAAGAAAACTAAACAGTACCGAGACGCCCATGATGGACAGCTGCGCCTCTCTCCACAAGACCATGCCTTCGAGCGAGGCCACTAACCCGAGTAACCCCTCAGCACACTCTGTGGTGGGCTGCGGATGCAAATGTAAATCATCAGTGAATGAATGAATGTCCAAGTATCTGAGTGATAAAGCAAAGTTGTAAAACATACCGGTGGTGAGTCAGGGTCTCTGGTGTATGGATGATCTGGCATAGGAGGCTCTAGCGGAATTAAGTAGGAAGCCTCGTATCTCCATCCCGTCAACTCAGTCGGGATACCTGGCCATCCGGCATCGTGATAAGTCGGGGGAATCGGGGGGACCAGTCCAGCCCCACCTCTAGATGTGCCAGCCCTACCGGCCGAAAGAATGTCTCTGGCTCGAGTGCGACTCGAAGACGGCATGCCGGTAGATCTCCTCGAGGGAGTACAAACACCGGTCAATGGAGGCATCAAGTAGGTGTGACGGTAGGTCGTGTACTCCCCGTCCTCCAAATACAGCAGTACATCAATGCCCAGCCCGGCATCAATGACACTCTGGGGAGTAAGCCTATCAGCGAGCCGCATATCGTCTGGGGGTGCTGAAGGGACACTCGGCTCAGGAAAGCCCATAGTCTGACGAAGAAAGTGTTCCCCCAGGAACTAGGCCCTACTAACTGGCCCCTCAAACAAGATCCTATACCGGGAGGAGGTCCATCCTCCGGCAAACTGGAATCGAAGATCCCCACCCAGAGGCGCCCAGGGCTGCCATGAGATCTGTGGATGACCAATGCATAAGTCGGTTAGAAATCGCAAATGTGCAAAATAAATCAAAGATCAACACATGAAGAATTGAGAGTTCTGACATACCTCGGTCGCCTGCACAGTGTCAAAATCCTGCCGTAGGTAAGGGAGAGTCTCCCGGGGCCGCGACCGACACTAGCCCTCGAAGACGAGCGAATAAGGGGTCATGAGAGGGGCCTCCACCTCAAGCTCCGGGGCTAGCGTCGAAAAGTACGCAAAGACCCATAACTGTGGAAAACAGGGCAAAAGCCATCAGAATACAGAATGTTGAGTGCAGAATCTAAATACAGAATGCTGAGAGCAGAATACAAGTACAGAATATAAAGTGTGCCGTGTGTGCAATGTACAGATAATGAAAAGTAGAAATGTAAATCAAGAGGGCAGAAGGTACCTCCCAGGCTCTCCAATAGCCGCCGAGTATGTTCCCCTGTCCGCGGGAGGTCGCACTCATATAGCAATAGAGGGTAGCCAAGCTGGCGCCACCCCAGTCGTACTGACTAACTTGTGTGAGGTCTACCAAGGCACTCAGCAAATATAGCACAACAGTGTTCCCCCTGTCGGCGAACAGAGTGGTCCCGGAGAGGAACATAAAAAAACCACGGGTGTACTGTGCAACCTCCTCAAGAGTCTCGGGCTCAGTCCCCCTGAACTGTGCAGAAAACCAGGTATATCGGTCGACTGATGGGCGGGCACCCAACAGATGAATCCAGGCTGCCTCCCACTCGCCCATATCCTCGGCGTAAGGGATCGCCCAGCCTCCCACGTCAAGGCCCGTCAAAAAAGCGAAGTGAAATGGGGTCATGGTCATGTCTCCGACAGTTGAGAAATGGAAGGAGTTGGTGGTGTCCCACCATCTCTCTACCAAGGGGCCCATCAATGTCTGGCTAGCTGGATAACGGGATATCCCGGTACAAAAGGTCCCGAATCCAGCCAGATCAACCTAATCGCGGACAGCCTCCGGGAGCTCCGCGTACCAATCCCTCACAGCAATAGAACCGTATCCCCACGTCACGTGGGAGGATGTCTACATTCATAACGAGCACATGTATTCAGTTTCATAATGGAATGAATAAACTGTATGCAAATAAAGGAAATGTGCTGTGTGCAAATCAAGTCAACTTTCAATCAAATGTGGGCTGCGTGTTCACCATCAAATTTGGGCTGCGTGTTCAGATTTCAGAAATTTAAAGTTTGGGGTGCGTGTTCAACTTTCAATTAAACGTGGGCTGCGTGTTCACCATCAAATTTGGGCTGCGTGCTCAACTTTCAATTAAATGTGGGCTGCGTGTTCACCATCAAATTTGGGTTGCGTGTTCAGATTTTAGAAATTTAAAGTTTGGGCTGCGTGTTCAACTTTCAATTAAATGTGGGCTGCGTGTTCACAATCAAATTTGGGCTGCGTATTCACCATCAAATTTGGGCTGCGTGTTTAGATTTCAGAAATTTAAAGTTTGGGCTGCGTGTTCAACTTTCAATCAAATATGGGTTGCGTGTTTACCATCAAATTTGGGCTATGTGTTCAGATTTCAGAAATTTAAAGTTTGGGCTGCATGTTCAATTTTCAATCAAATGTGGGCTGCGTGTTCACCATCAAATTTGGGCTACGTCTTCAGATTTCAGAAATTTAAAATTTGGGCTGCGTGTTCACAATCGAATTTGGGCTGCGTGTTCAGATTTCAGAAATTTAAAGTTTGGGTTGCGTGTTCAACTTTCAATCAAATGTGGGCTGCGTGTTCACAATCAAATTTGGACTAAGTGTTCAGATTTCAGAAATTTAAAGTTTGGGATGTGTGTTCAGATTTCAGAAATTTAAAGTTTGAGCTGCGTGTTCAACTTTCAATCAAATGTGGGCTACGTGTTCACCATCAAATTTGGGCTGTGTATTTAGATTTTAGAAATTTAAAGTTTGGGCTGTGTGTTCAACTTTCAATCAAATATGGGCTGCGTGTTCACCATCAAATTTGGGCTGTGTGTTCAGATTTCAGAAATTTAAAGTTTGGGCTGCGTGTTCAACTTTCAATCAAATGTGGGTTCCGTGTTCACAATCGAATTTGGGCTGCGTGTTCAGATTTCAGAAATTTAAAGTTTGGGCTGCGTGTTCAACTTTCAATCAAATGTGGGCTGCGTGTTCACAATCGAATTTGGGCTGCGTGTTCAGATTTCAGAAATTTAAAATTTGGGCTACGTGTTCAACATTCAATCAAATATGGGTTGCGTGTTTACCATCAAATTTGGGCTATGTGTTCAGATTTCAGAAATTTAAAGTTTAGGCTGCATGTTCAATTTTCAATCAAATGTGGGCTGCGTGTTCACCATCAAATTTGGGTTGTGTGTTCAGATTTCAGAAATTCAAAGTTTGGGCTGCGTGTTCAACTTTCAATCAAATGTGGGCTGCGTGTTCACAATCAAATTTGGACTGTGTGTTCAGATTTCAGAAATTTAAAGTTTGGGCTGTGTGTTCAGATTTCAGAAATTTAAAGTTTGTGCTGCGTGTTCAACTTTCAATCAAATGTGGGCTGCATGTTCACCATCAAATTTGGGCTGTGTATTTAGATTTCAGAAATTTAAAGTTTGGGCTGCGTGTTCAACTTTCAATCAAATGTGGGCTGCGTGTTCACCATCAAATTTGGGCTGTGTGTTCAGATTTTAGAAAGTTAAAGTTTGGGCTGCGTGTTCAACTTTTAATCAAATGTGGGCTGCCTGTTCACAATCGAATTTGGGCTGCGTGTTCATATTTCAGAAATTTAAAGTTTGGGCTGCGTGTTCAACTTTCAATCAAATGTGGGCTACGTGTTCACAATCGAATTTGGGCTGAGTGTTCAGATTTCAGAAATTTAAAGTTTGGGCTGCGTGTTCAACTTTTAATCAAATGTGGGCTGCGTGTTCAGATTTCAGAAATTTAAAGTTTGGGCTGCGTGTTCAACTTTCCATTAAATGTGGGCTGCGTGTTCACGATCAAATTTGGGCTATGTGTTCAAATTTCAGAAGTTTAAAGTTTGGGCTGCGTGTTTACAATTAAATTTGGGCTGCGTGTTCAGATTTAAGGGATTCAAGTGATTGAGCTATGTGTTCAAGACGGAGTATTGTGTTATACACTAAACGTGCAGAAAAAGTTGCTTGCTAAAATGAGCAGAAGCATGGCATGCGAATGTGTTCAGAACGAACAATAGGCATACATAACATGAAAAGCAAGGAAAATGCAAAATTGAGGCAGGAAATGTAAAAAAGTGAAGTACATACCTCCCGCGCCTCATGAGAGAGATGGGACTCCGGGTCCCGCAATAGCAGGTCTACAGGAGCTCGAGGGTCGAAGTCGGTAAAATGATAAAAAAATCGCCCGAGGGAGAACATGAGTCACAGGATCGTACCTCTCGAGGATGAAGGGGCGAACCCTCGGATGCAAAGACATGATGTCAGGCTCGCCTCCGCCGCCTGGAGAACCTCCGTCGTGGGGAAATTGACCTGCCATTTCAAGAAATCTCCAAAAAGGAGCAAAAATGAGCGAAATGAGCCAAAATTGGAAAAAGTCAACAAAAGTCAACTCTCAGGAAATGAAAAAGTCAACAAAAGTCAACTCCCGAGAAAATCTTCCGAATATTGAGACAAACTTACCTCAAGTGGCGAAAATGAGAAAAGAAGCTCCGAAATCAAATTTTAATTGGTTCAAAGTGAAGAGAACTGAAAGTTTTCGAGAAACAACTTGGCGTGGGGCGTTGGAAAACGCATATAGAGCGCAGATCCGAGAAAGAAAATGCTCTAGGAAGGGAGACGGACTAATTTCAGACCTGATGTTATGAGCAAAAGATGTTTGGCTTTGTGTATTTAAAGAAATGGGAGCAAAAAGACCAAACTGCCCCAGATTTGGGCTAGGTGGTCGGCCGGCCACCTTTTCTGGTAGGCCGACCACCCCTTGCACTCCAACCTGGTAGATGACCCCCCCTGGGACCAAACCTGGTCGGTGGTGTTCCCAAGGTGGTCTACATGGTCCCTGCAAATTTTAGTGAAGATTGGAGTCCTCAGTACCCGAGAAAGTACAAGAAAAGTGCACTTTTTGTTGCGAAATCCCTTCGCAGGAACTCCAACTCCAACTTTCGATGCGTGTTTTATCGTCACTCGTCAAGAGCAAGATGTATCCTTTTTAAGCACGCTGTGACCCTTTCGGGAGCTAAACAGGAGGTCATGATTGAGTCGCACTCGTCGAAATTTGCATTTCTTTGCTCGTTGTTTCGCGTCAAACACGCATTCGAATTTGCACTTATCCTGCATTGTTATGCACATCACTTGCATTCTCATACATACCGCCTGCATTGTTGTGCACATTTCATTGGTATTGTTATACCCTCATGCTTAGCTTGCGTTGTTACGCGCGTATCTCTCGCATTACGATGCACTTTCCCATCAACATCCTGTTTGTCCGCATTCGGCGTAGTGTTGAACATGTGTTGCTAACTATGTTGTACTTGTTAAGTTTCTTCATCTTTCAGGCACGATATTGTATGTACGGTTTATTTGAAGCTGGTGTGACCAGACGAATCGCGCAGGTATTGTATCTTCTCCGTGTGAGACGTGGCAAGAATCGAACAATTCTCCGCATTCTTAAACTGCATGAAATGTAGTTGTTGCTTTGCATTCTTGCTTAAAACTGTTGCGTGTGCACTTCATTACAGCTTGCTGCTTTGCATGATCATGAGTTACATTCGGCGTTGTGCATATCATTTTGCATTTTGCCCCTGCCTGCCGGCATGCCTGCGGGCACATCTGTGTTATCTTGCCTGTTTGTCAAAGTCTTCGGCCTTGTCAAAAATGGGTCGTCTCTGGGCTTTGACATTCACTCCCGTCACGTATGACTTCCGAGTTTTGTTAAAGAGGGGCAACTGTAGACACCCCATTTTTGACCGACCTTAAGACTCAGACGTCACCAGTTGAGCACTCGGTGATGTTGCATATTGTGCTTGACCTGAGGTTTCAGAGTCTAGGCTGCGAGCCTTACTTCCAGACTTCGGGGCTCTTTCTGTGCCTTGCCTCGGTTTGTGAACCAGGTCCTGTTTTCTTTGTTTTCTCTTCCTGAAGGGAGGGAGAGGTCTCGTAGACCATCTCTCAGTGGCCGTAGGCTACGTCTCGTGGTCATAGGCCATTTTTCCCGTTTGGAGCCCGGTTTTCGGTTTTCGGAGCCGTCGGCCGTGTGCCTCGATTCGGGACCGCTTAACTACCTCTGTTTGCTCCGGTTTGTGCCACACACCTTATTTCCTCGCTTTAGAGGGACACTGTGGCCCAGGAGACCACCTTTGTGGTCATACGCCACTTCCGGTGCCTAACAGCCTATTTTCGGGGCCTCGAACCGCGCGTTTTGGCCCCCGAACCTTCGTTTTGCATCCGTTTTGGTCCATTTTTGGTAGAGACCCTATTTTCACTATTAGGGAAGTGGTAGGATGGTGGCCGACCATCTATTCCCCTGAAAAGCCAGTTTTCTCTTTTTCTCTCTCCAAAAGTCGATTTTTCTGACAGAAAGCTGGTTTTTCCCACTTTTGAGCCACATTTTCTGGCTTTTCATACCACCTTGGTGATCTACTCATCTGGGAGGCCACCAATATGGGTAGGCCGACCAGTAATTCACTTTGACCCTTTTGAACTTGGCTTAAAAGCTAGCTTTTCTCTCTCCTAGGTCACATTTTCTGGTTTTTCTCCATAGGGTTGTGTTCTACTCATCTGGGAGGCCACCTTTCTGGGTAGGCCGACCAGCAATTGTTCTTGAACCTTTTGACCCCTGGTCGGCCGACCAGGGGGAGTGGCCGGCTGGCCACTTGAACTGACCGGCCTGATTATTGCTTTTCCTCTCTTTGAGTGTAATCCAGCTGTGCCAGCTGGAGATCATTTGGGGCATCCTCCATACACGTGTATGGAGGATCTTTCAAGCTTCCGAGGGAAGCTTTGGCCTCTTTTCTCTATAAGAGAGGCCCTCCTCTTTGTATCTTAGGTTAGACACTTTTGCTTAAGGCATATACACCTCTCCCTCCATTTCAACCACTCCAAGCTCCAAAACCCTAACTTCCTTGGTCCATTTACACTACAACCCATAGCACCACACCACCATCATCCATTCCAGCCCCTTGGAAGTCATTTTCAGAGGTTAAAAGCTCATTCCCTTAGACCAAAGGCTACTGGAAAGTTGGGCTACAAGGGTAAGCTCCTATTCTTCCATTTTTTTCACTATTTTGTTCTATATCTTAGCCCCTTTTTCTTACATTTTTGGGCTTTGTCCTGAACTAAAAAAAAGTCTTATTTTGAGCTCATATTCATGTTTGATTAAGGACTTTTCTCTATTTGAAGTCTTCTACTCCCCCTTTGTGCTTTATCCCTCTTTTGGAGCTTATTTTTGCATGATATATTAGCCCTGTTTTTAAGCATTTCTGGGCTTCAAGACAAACTGTGAAGTACCTTATTTCGAGCCTCTCTTCAACTTTGTTGAAGGGCTCTTTACTGTTTGAGGCCATCTACTGCCCCTTTCCCTTTATCTCTCTTTTAGGGCTATTTTTGCATCATATTTTAGCCTTACTTGTGAGCATATTCGAGATTTTTCACAAACTGTAAAGTATCTTGTTTTGAGCCCCTATTCAACTTTTTTGAAGGGCCCTTTGCTGTTTGAGGCCTTTTGCTGCCCTGTTTGTTCAATCTCTCTTTTAGGACTGTTTTTGCATGATACATTAGCCTTATTTGTGAGCCATTTTAGACCTCGACCTAAACTGAAAAAAATCTTGTTTTGATATCATCTTTATGTTTGATTAAGGCCTATTCTCTGTTTGGGATCATCTTCCCCTATGCATACTTCATTCCTTCATGATTAAGGCTATGCATTAGAGCACTTGCATTGGCCATGGTTTGGCCTCTTAGCCACTGAAATCCAGTAGATTTTCAATGGCTTTGATGCATTTTTGAGGGCCAGAATTAGAGGGGGGTGACCCCCTCTCTCCTTGTTTTGTTTGGGGATCTTTTGGGCCTCCCAAAGGGACCCCATTTTTCGTGCATTGAAGTCACTTTCCAGGCCTCATTCTGAGGGTTTTGAGGTCTTCCTTGGCTCTGTCTGAGTCCCATTTTGCCATATTTTAGGTCTATGTTGCATGTGTAGACCAATCTCATTCAAGGCCCTTCAAAGAAGCCTTTCTTTGCATGTTCCCTAGACCAATTTCAGGGTCAATTTGGTGAGTTTTAGAGCTGTCATATTTGATTTCCAGAGTTGGTTGTGCCATGCTAAGTGTCCTTGATACATGTGCTTAATTACCCCTTGTATGCCCTTCCAAAGAAGCCCCTCATTTTTGCACATGTTGACTGCATTTCAGTGATTATTTGGACATATTTTGGCATGCTTTATTCACTGTTTTTGGCTGGTTTGATGAGTTCTCATTTGCTACATATACATGCCATGTAAACCATGCTTGCTAGCCAATGTTGCATGCTATTTTAGTCCATCATGCTAGCATCTTTTGGTCATGCTTTAA
>NW_021027681.1:43809-88533 GCF_004153795.1 Camellia sinensis
GCCTACCTGCGGGTAGCAAACCATTTTCAAAAACAAGCATGAAATGTTTCGTTCCAATTCAGGCGACTCGGTCTATACTTGTATGTTGTGAGCATCACATAGTAAATCTAGGCTAATAAGCGGAATAAGAACACATAATGTTTTCAAAACTAGATATCATGGTTAATAGAAGCCGATCTTTGATCGGGTGAGCGGGGGTGCTCACGAAGTGACCTTTCCCAATCGTACCCAAGTTCCCGAGCCGAGGCAACTTTGGTGATGACGGACACGTGGCCTTAGGCAACGAGTTAGGGTTTCCTAAATTTTTCAAAATAAAATATTTAGGTGGCGACTCTGTATCTGGCAAAGCAGTCCATGTTTGGCACTTCTTTCAAAAAAATCTGTTTTCAAAAGCGATTTGTCGGATTTGGACTCTTTGATGATTTCATCGGTCTTGCATTGCACTCTGTGAGATTAGATACAGGACCGTGACATTGAGTCCTGAACTGTAGTGAGCCCAATGAACAAAACGGGGCGGGATTTCCCTCCCTGGGCGTTCGGGGACGTCTACATGTAGGGACGAAGAAAATGAAAACAAAGGCAACCAAAATTTTTTAAAAATTTGTAGTCAGGCGATTTGGAAAACAAGCATTGAATGGGTGAGAGATTGTGAATGACTTTAGAGGGCATTCGGTTAATGAGGTAGATGGCAGTGTCAAACGCAAAATGCCAAAATTTATACGGCACAGAAGCATGAGCAAGGAGGGTAAGACCGGTTTCAACAATGTGACGATGACGGCGTTCAACTGAACCATTTTGCTCATGCGTATGTGGGCATGGAAGCCGGTGAATAATATCCAAGGTTTGAAAATATGAATTTAGTTTACGATATTCACCACCCCAATTAGTTTGCATAACTTTAATTTTGTGAGAAAACTGTCGTTCCACCATAGTTTTGAAAGTGTGAAAAATATTAAAAACATCAGATTTATTGAACATGGAAAAATACCAAATGAACTTAGAAAAATCATCCACAAAGATTACAAAATATTTATGACCTTCATGGGAAAGAAATGGGGAAGGACCCCAAACATCACTAAAAATTAAATCCAAATGAGCTAAACTACGACGAGACGAGGACGGTAGGGATAGTCTGGAGGATTTGCCAAGAGGACAGGCATGACACAATGGTGCGCGAGTCCGTGGATGCTGAACAGGAAGAGTGTGAGATTGACGGATTGAATGAAGAACACGCTCATGCGAATGACCAAGTCGATGGTGCCAACAAAGAGAAGACACAACTTCAGAGGAGAGAGCTGTGGGAGATTGAGGAAAGGTTGGAGAAAGCCGATAGAGACCGCCTTCATTCTTGCCGTGAAAAAGAGTTTTCTTAGGAGTTGGTCCTTAATCAAAAAATATGTGGAATAAAATTCAAAAAACACATTATTATCTTTAGTAAATTGATGGACAGAAAGTAAAGATTTTTGAAAAGTAGGAACGTGAAGAATAGAATTAAGATGAAATGAATGAGAGGGGGGATGAAGAGTGGAGGAACCAATATGTGAGATTGGAATGTCCATACCATTGCCAATGCGAAGATGGGAGATGCCATTGTAGCCGTCAATGTGAGATAGAGAAGCGAGATCAGGAGTGACATGGTGTGTGGCACCGGTATCCGGAAACCAATCAAGATGGAAGGAAGGAGGAGAACTCAAGCCACCATATGTACTGGAAGTGGGTTCGGAACCGTAACTGGTGAAATGAGCACTTGGAACAACCATGCGATCAAATCGATGATAGCATTGAGGAGCAGTGTGATTAGGCCGATTACAAATTTGACAGCGGAGATGTTGATCAATAGGTGGAATGGGGAGAAGGCCCGAACTAGCAAAAAAAGAGTGAGAGCCTTAAGAGGAGCCAAAGTTGAGAGGAGTTCGGTCTTGCCCATCACGCCCACGACCATGACCACGGCCACGGGAAAAACCAACACGCGAACGACCACGAGATGTGGGTTGAGCAAAGTGGGCCTGCGAAACAAGTGTCAGAGTGGGGGTGGTCGTGTTGCGATGAAGGAACTTATGACTTAAAAGGAGATTATGGAGTTCTAAAAATGAAACAGGATCTGGGCGAGCCGTGAGGGTCGTGACAAGATCCTTGAAATCAGGATGAAGGCCTTAATAAACATACAGGTTGAACTCGAAAGGGGAAAGAGGAGTACCGGCAGCAGCAAATTCATCGGCAATAGTTTTGGCGTCATGGAGAAAAGCAGTGGCCGGGCGATCATTTTGTTTCAATTTTTGAAGACTCAAACGGAGTTAGAGAAGGCGAGACGAGGGATTGCTCTAGTGTGAGCCAAAGATCACGAGAAGAGGTGCATCCGACAGCAAGAGGAAATATTTCATCCGAGAAAGAGGCAATGAGAAAGCTCATGATGAGCTGATCTTGACACTGCTAAGTCGCATGTGTGGGATTGGGAGTGGAGACACCATCCATGTCAATGGTTGTCACGACCCAAACCCGCTCCTATAGGTTTAGCACCGTAACCGACCAGTAATCCGTGGATTACCAAAGGCCTCTGAACAGATTAGCAAATAATAAGGGGCTGTGGAAGCAATAATACAAAATAGACAAGGTCCAATGAGCTGTGATAACGTACATGGGACAGAACATTTAAAACTTATTTATATATACATAAACATGCCAGTCCAGATACGAAATATGTACAAGGTATTTACAGAATGTACTTCCCAAGACCTGACTTTACAAGACTAGCATGATTACAAAACAACAGCCATGGCATTAGGCTTCGTTCGGAACCTCCTCGGGAGGCACAATAGTTGGCTGACACAAAACAAAGCAGAAGGCCGTCAACTCTGGCCCTTGTCACATGCCGGCTCACCTACATACATAATATAGACTATGAGCGAAGCCCAGTGAATAATAAGAGCGTAAAGGGTTTCAATGAATGAGTTCGTACAGATTCAGAAATCACAATTCAATTCATATCAAAATCATAGTTTGTCCAGATCATATACAAATAGAAATCATAAGTCATGATTAAATTTATGTGATACATCCATTAGCATTAACAGAACAGAACGTATACACGTGAGGTTACGAATAACCAGTTCCATAAGGGAACCTCTGGATCCAGGTAACAGAATAGAACAGAAGCTGAGCCCCCGTGACAGGGCCTCTGGTACGGGGAACAAAGTGCAAACAGAAATAAGTTATGTAAAGGAACCTTCGATACTGGGTAACAACTAATAGATATCACATGATGCTAAGGATGTCGCAAATACATATCAAAAATTGAACAATCATTCATTGTACAGAACATATCATTTCGGAAAACAGATCTTGTTTCATCCCACAGAAAGTAGATACAGTTTGAACATAATTTTACTAAATTATTACTCACAGTTAGCCTTGAAACAGACAAACGGAGCAGATTGATCACACAACACGTGACACGTAACCTACATAACACATAACAGATACACACTTGAAACACACGTTCTAATTATACAAAAATTACTTCATTGGCTCTTAGTGTGTTTCTAACCTTAAATCCTCACTATAGAGTCTTAAACATGGCCTAGGAATGCCTAGGATGGAATGAGGATGCAAAGATGCCTTGGAAAACATTTCTCAAATTTTGCTGAAGATAAGGTCCACGCTCGAGCGTATATTACCCCGCTCGAGCGGACATGCAGATATGAAGCTTCGCTCGAGCGTGGACTTTCTCGCTCGACATACTACAAACTCATGAAAAAGTGCTGGATGTATGAAATTTACGCTCGACGGGCGCTCGACCCCCGCTCAAGCGTGTGACACAGACCTTCGCTCAAGCGTGGATTTCCCCTCTCGAGCGAACTGCAAAACACACAAACTTTTGGGTATACGCATTTCACGCTCGAGCGTGACTCTTGCCGCTCGAGCGGAAGTGCATGTACTCAGGCTTCACACTCGAGCGTGAAAGTCCCCGCTCGAGCGTGGGTCAAATTTCTGGAAAATCTAGATTGACTTCCAAACATGAAACTCAACCTTCAACCGTCCAAAACTCATTTTTTAGGGCCAAAACTTTGGAAAACACTTGGTAACCCATAAAACAACGTGTTTAAAGCTTCAATTCAAGAAATCATGGCCCTAGAGTAAACCAATTTGTGCAAAATCAACATGAACTCTAAGAACATAACTTAAATGTAACATGTATGAATTCTCATGACCTCTAATGCTCCAAAACATGATCCAAAACAAGATTAATCTCAAGAATATGATGAATTCATGGACTAAAACCAAAATGTGGACATGCATGTGGAAATTCATGAAGAACAACTCCAAAATCCAAGAATATGTGCATCCATGCATGAATTCACTCTCAAATCCAACTCTTAAAACCAATTCTAGACTTTAAACTCTAATCCTCCAAGAACCATGCAAGAATTAAACTTAAATGCACAATTGAAAGGAGAATCTCCTACCTTAAGCCTTGAATTCCAAGCCTAGAAGCTCAAATTTGTAAAGCCTCTTCAATTCTCCTAAGCTCCAAGCCAAATCTCTAGATGAATCCTATTTTCTCCTAGCTCTCTCTCTCTCTAGTTGGTTTTGACAAGGAAAATGGCTGAGGAAATATGTTTCAAAGTGTAATAAGGTTGGTCTCCAAATCAAGCCACTAAGTGGCATAATGGTAGATAAGTCCAACTAATGTAATTTAGCTTTATTTAATCATACCAAATCAAATTTAAATTAAATCTAGCATAAAGTTACATAAATTCTATTTATCACATAGCACTAATTAATTTCGAAATCGAGCGCCGATAAGGCTTTCAATTCGCAATTCAAAACTAAAACATGAACAGATATTTCTACGCCTAACAGATATAAACACAAAAATCACGCAATACTCATGCAAATTAGTTCCAAATCCTTCCTAGATTATTGTTAGGCTTAGCCAAGCACGAATTAACATTAATCTGGGGTCCACGTCTTAGCCTACTTGCGGGTAGCACCATCAAACCATTTTCAAATAAACAAACATGAAATGTTTTGTTCCAATTCAGGCGATCCAGTCTATACTTGTATGCTGTGCGCATCACATAGTAAATCTAGGCTAATAACCGGAATAAGAACGCATAATGTTTTCAAAAATAGATATCATGGTTAGTAGAGGCCGATCTTTGATCGGGCGAACGGGGGTGCTCACGAAGTGACCTTCCCCAATCGTACCCAAGTTCCCGAGCCAAGGCAACTTTGGTGATGACGAACACATGGCCTTAGGCAACGAGTTAGGGTTTTCTAAATTTCCCGAAATAAAATATTTAGGTGGCGACTCTGTATCTGGAAAAGCAGTCCATGTTTGGTACTTCTTTCAAAAAAATCTGTTTTCAAAAATGATTTGCCGGATTTGGACTCTTTGATGATTTCATCGGTCTTGCATTGCACTCTGCGAGATTAGATACAGGACCGTGACATTGAGTCCTGAACTGTAGTGAGCCCAATGAATAAAACGGGACGGGATTTCCCTCCCGGGGCGTTCGGGGACGTCTACATATAGGGACGAAGAAAATGAAAACAAAGGCAACCAAAATTTTTTAAAAATTTGTAGTTAGGCGATTTGGAAAACAAGCATTGAATGGGTGAGAGATTGTGAATGTCTTTAGAGGGCATTCGGTTAATGAGGTAGACGGCAGTGTCAAACGCAAAATGCCAAAATTTATGCGGCACAGAAGTATGAGCAAGGAGGGTAAGACCGGTTTCAACAATGTGACGATGACGGCGTTCAACTGAACCATTTTGCTCATGCGTATGTGGGCATGGAAGCCGGTGAATAATATCCAAGGTTTGAAAATATGAATTTAGTTTACGATATTCACCACCCCAATTAGTTTGCATAACTTTAATTTTGTGAGAAAACTGTCGTTCCACCATAGTTTTGAAAGTGTGAAAAATATTAAAAACATCAGATTTATTGAACATGGAAAAATACCAAATGAACTTAGAAAAGTCATCCACAAAGATTACAAAATATTTATGACCTTCATGGGAAAGAAATGGGGATAGACCCCAAACATCACTAAAAATTAAATCCAAAGGAGCTAAACTACGACTAGACGAGGACGGTAGGGATAGTCTGGAGGATTTTCCATGAGGACAGGCATGACACAATGGTGCTCAAGTCCGTGGATGCTGAACAGGAAGAATGTGAGATTGAAGGATTGAATGAAGAACACGCTCATGCGGATGACCAAGCCAACAATGCCAACAGAGAGAAGACACAACTTCAGAGGAGAGAGCTGCGGGAGGTGTAGGAGCGGTTGGAGAAAGCCGATAGAGACCACCTTCATTCTTGCCGTGAAGAAGAGTTTTCTTGGTGAGTTGGTCCTTAATTAAAAAATATGTGGGATAAAATTCAAAAAACACATTATTATCTTTAGTAAATTGATGGACAGAAAGTAAAGATTTTTGAAAAGTAGGAACGTGAAGAATAGAATTAAGATGAAATCAATGAGAGGGGGGATAAAGAGTGGAGGAACCAATATGTGAGATTGGAATGTCCATACCATTGCCAATACGAAGATGGGAGGTTCCATTGTAGCCGTCAATGTGAGATAGAGAAGCGAGATCAGGAGTGACGTGGTGTGTGGCACCGGTATCCGGAAACCAATCAAGATAGGAGGAAGGAGGAGAACTCAAGCCATCATATGTACTGGAAGTGGGTTCGGAACCGTAACTGGTGAAATGAGCACTTGGAACAACCATGCGATCAAACCGATGATAGCATTGAGGAGCAGTGTGATTGGGCCGATTACAAATTTGACAGCGGAGATGTTGATCAACAGGTGGAATGGGGAGAAGGCCCGAACTAGCAAAGAAAGAGTGAGAGCCTTAAGAGGAGCCAAAGTTCAGAGGAGTTTGGTCTTGCCCATCACGCCCACGACCATGACCACTGCCACAGGAAAAACCAACACGCAAACGACCACGAGATGTGGGTTGAGCAAAGTGGGCCTGCGAAACAAGTGTCAGAGTGGGGGTGGTCGTGTTGCGATGAAGGAACTCATGACTTAAAAGGAGATTATGGAGTTCTAAAAATGAAACAGGATCTGGGCAAGCTGTGAGGGTCGTGACAAGATCCTTGAAATCAGTATGAAGGCCTTAATAAACATACAGGTTGAACTCGAAAGGGGAAAGAGGAGTGCCGGCAGCAGCAAATTCATCGGCAATAGTTTTAGCGTCATGGAGAAAAGCAGTGGCTGGGCAATCATTTTGTTTCAATTGTTGAAGACTCAAACGGAGTTAGAGAAGGCGAGTATGAGAAGGCGAGGCGAGGATTGCTCTAGTGTGAGCCAAAGATCACGAGAAGAGGTGCATCCGACGGCAAGTGGAAATATTTCATCCGAGAAAGAGGCAATGAGAAAGCTCATGATGAGTTGATCTTGACACTGCCAAGTCGCATGTGTGGGATTGAGAGTGGAGACACCATCCATGTCAATGGTTGTCACGACCCAAACCCGCTCCTATAGGTTTAGCACCGTAACCGGCCAGTAATCCGTGGATTACCAAAGGCCTCTGAACAGATTAGCAAATAATAAGGGGTTGTGGAAGCAATAATACAAAATAGACAAGGTCCAATGAGCTGTGATAACGTACATGGGACAGAACATTTAAAAACTTATTTATATATACATAAACATGCCAGTCCAGATACGAAATATGTACAAGGTATTTACATAATGTACTTCCCAAGACCTGACTTTACAAGACTAGCATGATTACAAAACAACAGCCATGGCATTAGGCTTCGTTCGGAACCTCTTCGGGAGGCACAATAGTTGGCTGACACAAAACAAAGCGGAAGGCCGTCAACTCTAGCCCTTGTCACATGTCGGCTCACCTACATACATAATATAGACTGTGAGTGAAGCCCAGTGAATAATAAGAGCGTAAAGGGTTTCAATGAATGAGTTCGTACAGATTCAGAAATCACAATTCAATTCATATCAAAATCATAGTTTGTCCAGATCATATACAAACAGAAATCATAAGTCATGATTAAATTTACGTGATACATCCATTAGCATTAACAAAATAGAACGTATACACGTGAGGTTACGAATAACCAGTTCCATAAGGGAACCTCTGGATCCAGGTAACAGAACAGAACAGAAGCTGAGCCCCCGTGACAAGGCCTCTGGTATGGGGAACAAAGTGCAAACAGAAATAAGTTCCGTAAAGGAACCTCCGATACTGGGTAACAACTAATAGATATCACATGATGCTAAGGATATCGCGAATACATATCAGAAATTGAACAATCATTCATTGTACAGAACATATCATTTCGGAAAACAGATCTTGTTTCATCACACAGAAAGTAGATACAGTTTGAACATAATTTTACTAAATTATTACTCACAGTTGGCCTTGAAACAGACAGACGGAGCAGATTGATCACACAACACGCGGCACGTAACCTACATAACACATAACAAATACACACTTGAAACACACGTTCTAATTATACAAAAATTACTTCATTGGCTCTTAGTGTGTTTCTAACCTTAAATCCTCACTATAGAGTCTTAAACATGGCCTAGGAATGCCTAGGATGGAATGAGGATGCAAAGATGCCTTGGGAAACATTTCTCAAATTTTGCTGAAGATAAGGTCCACGCTCGAGCGTATATTACCCCGCTCGAGCGGACATGCAGATATGAAGCTTCGCTCGAGCGTGGACTTTCCCACTCGACGTACTACAAACTCATGAAAAAGTGCTGGATGTATGAAATTTACGCTCGACGGGCGCTCGACCCCCGCTCGAGCGTGTGACACAGGCCTTCGCTCGAGCGTGGATTTCCCCGCTCAAGCGAACTGCAAAACACACAAACTTCTGGGTATACGCATTTCACGCTCGAGCGTGACTCTTGCCGCTCGAGCGGAAGGGCATGTACTCAGGCTTCACGCTCGAGCGTGAAAGTCCCCGCTCGAGCGTGGCTCAAATTTCTGGAAAATCTAGATTGACCTCCAAACATGAAACTCAACCTTCAACCGTCCAAAACTCATTTTTCTGGGCCAAAACTTTGGAAAACACTTGGTAACCCATAAAACAACATGTTTAAAGCTTCAATTCAAGAAATCATGGCCCAAGAGTAAACCAATTTGTGCAAAATCAACATGAACTTTAAGAACATAACTTAAATGTAACATGTATGAATTCTCATGACCTCTAATGCTCCAAAACATGATCCAAAACAAGATTAATCTCAAGAATAGGATGAATTCATGGACTAAAACCAAAATGTGGACATGCATGTGGAAATTCATGATGAACAACTCCAAAATCCAAGAATATGTGCATGCATGTATGAATTCACTCTCAAATCCAACTCTTAAAACCAATTCTAGACTCTAAACTCTAATCTTCCAAGAACCATGCAAGAATTAAACTTAAATGCGCAATTGAAAGAAGAAACTCCTACCTTAAGCCTTGAATTCTAAGTTTAGGAGCTCAAATTTGCAAAGCCTATTCAATTCTCCTAATTTCCAAGCCAAATCTCTTGTTGAACTCAAATTCCTATCTCACTCTCTCTCTCTCTCACATGGTTTTGGCCAAGGAAATGGCTGAAAATGGTGTATGAATCAACTCTAAGCAATGTATGAGAAAGTGGCCCACTCAAGGACAAAATGGCAGATAAGTCCAACTAATGTAATTTAGCTTATTTAATCATACCAAATCAAATTTAAATTGAATCTACCATAAAGTCACATAAATTCTAATTATCACATAGCACTAATCAATTTCAAAATCGGGCGCCGATAAGGCTTTCAATTCGCAATTCAAAACTAAAACATGAACAAATATTTCTACGCCTAACAGATATAAACACAAAAATCATGCAATACTCATGCAAATTAGTTCCAAATCCTTCCTAGATTATTGTTAGACTTAACTAAGCACGAATTAACGTTAATCTGGGGTTGGGGTTATTACAATGGTGGATGGTGGACAAGAGGAGGAACCGTCAATATATGGGTAGAGTTGTTGGCCACGAAGGTAAGGAAGAAGTTGAGTTTTCCAATAGAGAAAATTTTTGGATGTGAGTTTAAGAGAGATGAAGTGATGAGCATGAGGAAAGGAGATGGATGAAGGGGCTTTGGTTGAGGGAGTGGCAATATCGGAGGATGAAATTTCAGAGGCCATTGGCTCTGATACCAACTTGAACAATCTGTTGTAAAATATTTTATTGAGTTGAAGTGAAAATAGTTTTTTGTATTACATTAGTTCCATGACTATGCTATTCTATTTATACATGCTATGAGATAGGGATAGTTACAAATAATGATAAGGATAGAATCATGGATGTATATCTGTGATATATATCTAATATGGAAAGCATATCTCAACAACGTTTGATAGAATCAAAAATGAAATAAATAGAGAATAAGTTTATTTGAGTCAAAAATATTTTCTACTTTTAGTAGGGAGAAAATGTTTTCTAAACTAAACTATTACCAATATCATTACACTATCATCGCCATTGTGACCTCCACTACCACAGCACTAGCACCATCACCATGGCCCCACCATCACGCCATGACCTCCATGTGCACCTTCGTCTCACCACCACCTCCACCATCACCAAACATAGAAAAAAAATTCTCCTAATTTTTTTTTCCATAAAAAATATTTTCCGTCTAAACAAAAAGAAGTAATAATAAGAGTAGAATGATGAATCAAGTTATTACTCATTCTATCCCATATTGATAGTCTCTTTTAAAAATTCAAATTTTTTAAGGAAACATAAACATTACACTTTGAATTCAAATTTTAAAGGATTAATTCTAAAAATACCCTCCAATTCTCATTTTTAAATATATTTATAATAATTACTTTACAAGGAAAATTTTAGAAACTTTTAAATTTAAAGTTTTAATTTTTCAAAGTAGACATGCATTTTAATAAAAAATGAAATAATGGGTCAATAAAATAAGACAGAGGGAACCAAAGGACTTTAGCCTGGTTGACTAGTTATTTGGCCACCAAATCTCTCTTAAGAGCATTCTCATCAAATTAGCTGAAATCGTTTTTTAGCTAAACTAGTGATATTGTTCATAAAAAATGGATGTCCATCAGTCTAGCTAGAGTATCTCACTAGTTTATGATTGCTACAGTATCTCGCTACAACAAGCAAGGCACTGTTCATCGCTATAACACGAAGATTAGTGTTACCGGATGTCCGCCCGGAAGTTTGGCCGGTCAACCGGTCAATAGCAAAAATTATTATTATTTTTTTTTTGGGTGCATATTTTGAATTTTTTAAGAATTGTTTGATTGGTAACTCATCAATTTAATAAAAAAAGAAAGAATAACAAACACAACAAGAAAATTATACTTTAATAAGATTAAGTTAAAATAGAGAGTTTGAAGCAGTAGGTACTAAAGAGGTAACTAACTAAAATAGTAAAATAATTTTTTTAGCTATAATTTGACTAAAAATTTGAAAAGGTTCGTGTGGATGCTCTAAGAGAGGTAAATCTTAGGTTTCACTCTTGGTTCCACAATGTGAGGGTGAAAAAAAAAAGGGACGGAGGGAGTACTAACCAATAGGGACGTTGGAAGCAAGGTTAGAAAGGAAAACAATGACAAGGGAAAGAAGTGCGATGCCGGTGATTGATGCAAGCATGAGGCTTTGTTAAGTTCCAAAGAGTGGTTGGTGTTCCTGTTCTGTTAAATCCATCCACTGTTATAAACATTCCAGAGAAGAATATCAACAACGGGTATGATACATGTCATTCATATTCATAAACCAACAAAAATTTAGAAGGAACCACAAACCACTATACAAGTTACAAGTTGCCATTAGCTAACATTTACAATTTACTATCTTTTTGTTTATAGTTAAAAATTTTAAATATGTTTTATTTTAATTTTTTATAAAAAAAAAAAACAAAAACAAAACAAAACAAAAACAAAAACATGTTTGGTACTGTCGAGTGTTTTAAAAACTTGTTTTGAAAATAAGTGAGAAAGATGATCGAAAGTGGTTGTTGACACACTGGTTTTCAATAAGAGATGATAACTGTCTGTGGAAGTTGGTTGTCGGATGTAGGAGATGCAGGCCCGGCTCTGACCATAGGGCCACAAGGCCATGGCTTAGGGCCCCTCAAAATAAGTCCAAAAAAGGGCTCCCTCTTATTATAATTTAATGTAATATATTTGGTATGTTTTAAGTTCAAAATTTTTTTAAAAAGGCCCAAACTAATTTAAAATAAATTGATCCATTAAAAAATTAAAAGGCCCAACACTGTAGCCCAACAAATCAGCAATTTGAAAGGCCTAGCAATTAATCCAATTCTTAATTCCTAACAATTAAGGCCCAACAGTTAAGGCTCACTTTGACAGCAGCTTGAAAGACTTATCTAATTTTTACCCCTACTACCTTCCCTTAATCAAATTTTCCCAACAACTTGTTTGATAGCACACCAGTAGCCCAAGCCAACCAAGCAACAAAGCAGCAAAGCAGCAGCACACGACGGGGCAGAGCAGCAGCACATGTATTTTATTTTATTTTTTTTCTTTCTATTTAATTAATAAAATATTTGTCTTGTCTTTTACTCAATTAATTGCTATTATAATATTGGTATTTACATCATCAAGAAGAATTTGTTTAAGTTTAATAGTTTACATCACATAATTTAAAAGTTTTGAGTTTTGTGTTTTGTTAAGTAGTGGTGGTGCTCTTGTTTTGAATTTTGATCTAAAAGAATATTTTGATCTTAGCTCATCATGACTCTTAAAAGAAATTATTCATCTGGATTCACAAAAAGGAAAAGAAGCAAAGAGTCGAAAAATTAGTTGAGTGTCAAAGAGGAGCTTTTGTAATGCTAAGTATTTTTTGTGATTTTAATACAAATATTTTGTCCTTTACCTTACTTTTCTTTTTCATTCAATGAAAAAAAAAATGTGAACGGGTCTAGAAATTTATTAGTTGATTATCAGCTTCAGGCCCCGGAAATCTTAGGACTGGCCTGAGGAGATGATGGCTGGAAGTGATAGTTGATGGTAAAAAATGGTGGACAGAGATTTTTGTTGATCATCAGAATTCAAGACCAAAGGTGCATGGCCATATTTTCAGCAAGAGGTGAGGTAGACACCAAATATGAATTATTATTATTATTATTATTTTGTAAACATTAATAGAAAAAAAAAAAGTAACAAAAAAGAGTTTACTCGATATACCTTTTCGAGGGAGGGGCGGGCATCCTTGAAATCAAAGACCACAAGAACAAGAGCAGCAGTAAGTGCAGTCTAAGACATATTTAAACCCAAAAGAAATGCAATCAACATTCCATTTGTAACAACATAAACACTCAACTTCCTCAACACCTTCCCCAAACCCTCCTCCTCGTCCTCGTCCTCGTCCTCATCCTCCTCCTTCACTTCCATAGCCTGCTGTACTATTACTGGATTTGCTTCTTCCAAATTTTCAACCATCATCATGCTTCCATTTGAGTTAAAAACATTTGTCATCGAAACAAAACAAGACATAGTCACAGGGGAAAACCGATGAGAAGTCACTTCATCCTTAAATATCACCACTTCTTCTTCACCTTTTTTGACACATAACACCTTCCACTACATACCCAGAAACATAAGGGTGAGCATAAAGCCCAGTAGAGAATCCTTAACAAAGTGTATACATTTATGCAACATTTCCAACATTTAATGCAAATGCAAATGCCATGGAGTGCCATTTCGAAGATAATCTCATGTCATGCTTTTCTTGAAAATCACCATATTCTCAATAACATTTTGCAATCACATCAATTTCAATATTTAATCATTAGGGGCGGTAAATACGACTCTGGCAATCCCTAGGTCGGTGTTTGCAAATAAACTTAACAAGCACTACCAATAACCCCACTTTACTGATTGCTAATCAGAAGGGAAGTGGTACCTCCTCCGCGCGTGTCTTCGGTTTTTCACCCCGGACACTCAGGCCAACTTATCAAATTCATCTGCACCCCCTAACTGGACTTACCAACGTATTTACCACAAAACATTTCCAAAATTTCAATCACAATATTTCATTCTCAATGGAAGTTCCAATTTTCAAACCAATTTTCATGATATGTAAGATGCTTGTAATGCCAATGCAATAATCAACCATACTACGTCATGTTTCTCTACATTGATCAAAACCATAATTAACCTTCCATAGAGGTTCAAAACCTCCATTTTCTCTTTTCCATGCCATTCCATCAAGCCAAAAGTTTATCATCAAATACCCATGTGCAACAATAAAACCACACTTTGTGTTTCTTTCAACATTTAATCATTTCAAAGCATAACTGTGGGGAAGTGGTTTGGAAATACTCTTTGGATCCAATGGGACGCTCAAGATCCTCAGCTAATAATCTGAAAAGGAATGAACACTCCAGTCGGGGGTGCCGGAATTAGCACTCCAAAGGATAAGTCAGTGTATACTCTCTTGATTGCTTGTAGCTTAAGTTAAGCGTACTAATTCTCACATACCTCCCTCTGGTCATTGCTCTTCTATTTATATACACTCCCAGTCCTCAGGATGGGACCCACTGCTAACCCGTCGTATGATTGCTCATTCGGCCCTTCTTTCGTCGTATTCCAACTTCCAACCGGCTCCTCGTTCAATTAGCTTTACAGCCGACTAGGATATTCGGCATCCAGAACATTCAAGACGGGGGCGTGTAATATGTACCGATTATCTAAATGTGTATTCGGCCTATCTGCGTCCATTTTTATCCAGCTCCCACAATAACAATATGTAAATGTCACCTTCATGTCCCAAAATCTTTCATATGGTAAGCAATTCTTCATCAATGTAAATATATATGTATAAACATTTGTATACAACAAAACATCTCTTATCCTCTTTGTCTACCATGTCACACAACAATGCATCTATAAATATACATTTATATACACATATATATAACATCAACATGAGTCCTCCCCCTATTTCATTCAAGAAACCCCCAATTTCTAGGTTTTTCCAAAATCCCAACATTTTTTCATCTTCATTTTGAAAACCCCACTATATACCTCAATTTCAACCCATATGGCTCAGCATTTCATAAAATCTTTAAAAAGGTTTTAGGATGAGTTTTCCTTCAATAAAATCAACAATTTCTTGAGCCATAGGCCTATTTTCAAGATAGACAAAGATGAACTCACAAAATCAACCAAAACTTGCAAAAATGTATATATAACTCAAAGGAGACCCTACCTCAAGCTTGATGAAGAGATTGATAAAACCCTAGGATCAAGGATGAGAGATCTATGATTTCCACGACACAATGTGAAGCTCTAGCCTGACCTTCAAGATTAGTGAGAGATGATGATGGGTCTAGACCCAATGGATAACAAGAATCAAGGACTCATAGTGATTGATGAGGGTTTTTAGAGAGAAGGAGGAGCAAAAGTGTTTTTAGAGAGAGAGAGATGCAAGAAAAATGAGATGCATTCAGCCCCAAAAGGAAGAAAAAACAGAGCCCTTGGACTGCCTAGATTGCTGCACGTGCGACGCCCATACCCGCACGTGCAGAGCGCCCTCCCCGTACGTGCGGCCTTCACCCCCGCACGTGCGATGGTCCTGCCGCACCTCAGCCTGCACCTGCCTTTTAGGCAGTGTGCAACCCTCAGAACCTCACTCCCCCCCCGGCACGTGCGGCCTCACCCCCCGCACATGTGGCCTAGGGCCCCGCACGAGCGACCCTGGCCCAACAGCCCAGAAATTTCTGGTTCGATCCCTGAGCACTTCGGACCTAACGCCGCACTCTCCGGAACAAGTGAAAGTCATTCACCGAAAGACAAGAACAAGGTTTTTGTTTGAGAACCAAAACTTCCGGACATTACAACCCAATGGGAAACAAAAGAGAACGGAGCGAATAATTACTCCCGGTCATCACACTAGCTAAGCGAACTATCCCCTCTGGGCCAAACCAGTCTAATCAAGTTTGCTTAGCCATTGGGCTAAGCTGACCATCCTATCAAGGCCTAGTCCAACTCGGTTAACTCAACTTCTTTAGTTTGGTATTGACTATCATAATTTATTTCTATTTCTTATTATTATTATTATTATTATGAGCTAAACCTTTTTCTATGACTGTCATAAACTATTTTCATAATTGTTGGCTATCAACATTCATGCACAAGTAAAATTCTCTATTGCTATTCAGCAAAGGCACATGTTGCGTTGTTCTCAAGTTCTTTTGTTCTCTAATTTTAAAATATTCACAATTACTTATATTATTCAAGAAATATTTATGAATGTTTTGAGACAACATTATCTGTGAATCTAGAGACAAATAATTATTGCTCCTCAGTCAATAAAACTATATCAATGAAAATATTATATACAAAGTGGAGAGAGAGAGAGAGAGAGAGAGAGAGAGATCACAATCTTCAATGGATTTGAAAAGGTTTATTTTGCACAGTACTGATTGCAGGATTTGAAACAATAGAGTCCAGCAGCACAATCTATATTCGACTAACATTTATCTTTGAGCTACAAATTGCAATTTCAAGTGACAATCAATCTCAAAACATCATAAAAAATATAACTCAAAAACAAACTAAGCCATAATCAAATCAGTAACTACTCAGTGCAAAATAAATAAATAAAGGGTTAGAGAGGGAGATCACTCCTACAATATTAATTGGGAAAATTACAAAAAGAAAAAAAAATGTGAGATTTAAGCCTTATAACAAAATAAACTTGAATTTTTAATTTTGTCAATTTAATTTCCAATCATTTGATTTGTTTTCAATTTAAGTCATTTGCCTATTTTAGTTACGCAAAATTGACCCCTCCCTCCTCCTCAACAATGATATTTTAGTAAGTATACTCAGTGTACATATGTGAAGAATGTCTAACATATTATTTTTCATTGATTTTAATAACTAAAATGTATTTTTATGTCGGTTTTATTTAACAAAAATAATAAAATGATTTAGATTTAAAACAAAGCAAATGATTAAGGTTTAAATTGATAAAATGAAAAATTTGAGGTTTATTTTGTTGCAAAACTCAAACCCTTGGGTTCTTTTGTAATTTTCCATATTAATTTCATTTTTGAGAGAGAGAGAGAGAGAGAGAGAGGACCTGGCATTCTCCGTCAGAGCAAGCAGTGGCTGGTACAATGTCAAAATATAAAACCGATGCTACAATCAAAATGAGGTTCCTCGGATGACCTATTAATAGAAGGATTTACTAATTGGTGTGTTATATATGGCAAAATAAAGACATTTCACACATGTAACATTCATGGAACCCATATAATAATGTAGACAGTTATTGTTTGTGAAAAGAAACGTAAAACATTAATCCTATGAATCAATTTGCATATATACTCAACAAATTAAAATTTTAAAATTGAATTTTTGGGTAAAAATATTTTAGTGACAAAAAGTATCATTATTATATTTTTAATGATCATATTAGACATTTATTAATGAATTACTATCATTTTGAGTCAAAATTTTGTCCTTAAAATGCAAACATTTTAACATGAAATTATTTGTCCCTAAAAAATGCATTTCAAAATTTTGTCGTTAAAGATCCTATTTTATTTATTTTTATTTTTATTTTCCGGGATAATCTTTTTGTGACGACGCACATGATGACTAATAATATTTTGTTACAAAAATTACTTACGCACATGATGTCTGTACATGATACACCTAAAACAAGTACTTAATCTTCAGCCACATTTTTTTTAATCTTTTCCTTTTTTGTTTCTTCTCTCTCTTTCCAAAAATGAAAAAATTTTGGAAAGTCAATTCTTAGATATTTTAAGGTTAATAATTCATTTCTCATAATATTTTTCAAGGTTAGATATTTTCTTATGTACATTGAAATATTTCTTTATAATATCTATCTTTTGTCAAAAAAAAAGTTAGCTTAGTTATATCTTGGAGACGTTTTAGCAGTTGACTACCCGGTGGATGAATTATTTTTGATGAAATTATTTGTTGGTTGTATGGAGTTTGACTTTAGCAATTATATATAATTTTTTTGTTTGCTATTCTATCTATTTGTCCATTTTAGGTGTACAAGTATATATTTCTTGATTTTACTACTACATATATTTCTACTCATTTGCACCCTTTGCTAGGTTGGGATAATGTGGCATATCTAAAAATTTTAGGATTTATTAATTTGTAAAAAAAATTTTGTAAGATTCATTAATATTTTCTTTTGATGTTGTTTGGAGTCAGATTGTGTTACTAATACCTGAAAATGTCCTCATATTAGATTGATTCATTATTTTAATTTAATATTTGGAGTCAAATTATTATTTTAAAACTATCTATATGTGCAAATCTTTTGTTATTTGTTAATTTTAATAAATAAATTCTTAGAAGCAAAATACTAAGTGATTGATGTGTTTTATCGATAGTTTTCGTTGGAAACACAACTCATTTTGATAAATTGTTTAATTTTAGTAAATTTGGTGGCGGAAAATGATTGGTAGATTATTAATTTAGCATCTGCATATCAATGTGATTTTTTATTAATTCCTTGAATGAGTTATTTTATTCTTGGTATATGAAATAGCTTCATAACCTTTGGATTGTTTAATTGGAATAACTAACTGGAGAGAATTCAATTCCTTTTAATATATATATTTTTTGTTTTATTCTCAACATCAAAGGAGGAATTCATAAATTGTCAATCTAAAAAACACAATCACGAACATGGATTTATAAATGACATATATATTGACACATGACATGATACAAACATATAAATATAAGGAAAATAATATATAAGTCCACTTTTTAAATCTATATTCTAGATCAAGTGATGTATCAAAAAAATGATTGATTGATAATTAGAAAATAAATGAGAGGGAGAAATAATCTAAATATTTAACAAAGTGACATATTCTTGAATTTAGAAAATAAATCTAAATTTTAAATCTGAATAGCAATTCTTTAAATATAACAATTTTTTAAAAAAATATAAGACACCACAACAAGTGGGGATGCACAAAATATATTTGGGTTTGATGGGTATACCCATTTAACTTGTTTCTTTTAAATGGGTAAAGAACCCATTATTTTTTGGTTTTGTTTTGACTTGGTCCCTTCTCCTAAGAAGATGTCAAAGTTTGAGTTAGGATGTAATCGATTCAATATGGTTGGTATTTATGTAAAAATTATCATCAAATTGATAATGTCAATTCTATTATTTTGAGTACCGATACAGATCACTTCTCTCATCGAACTGCACCAGTTGAAACGGTTCCATTCGTCACGGTTTAATCGGTTTAGAACCTTTTAAACTTGAGCCACTTTTAGTATAATTACTAATTTATATAAAAATATTGAGTTAGTTATATGTCTATCGTTTCAAATATATCCAATCCATCCATTTAATAAATATTTTTCAATTCCTAGATTAACGAAAATACAAACAAATTTTTTTTTAAAAAAAATATTAAGGTTTCTAGAATAATGAGTCTGAGTTAAAATTATATATAATAAGAATTTACAATCTTAGGTTATAGAGATAATACGATTAATTAATTAAAATTAATAATTTATCATACTTATTAATATCATTAGATTATTAGATTATATATATTATAAATGTAGTATATGTTTTTTTGATCAGCAAGAAAAATCTTTATTGATGGAAGCATACAAAAGTGATACAATGCATCAATAAAGAGGAGCTTGGAGCTAACACGAAGCTCCAAGTGCCAGTTGGTGAGGAACACCAGCAAACCAGAAAACAAAAAGAAAAGAATACATAAAAACCAGCAGACAACACCAAATGGAATAATGCTGCAAAGACACAAACACCTCAAACACCCCAAAACTCCCACACAAAACTGCAAAGCATTCAGACTAATCTGGCGCAGACCATGAGCAGAGCATTCACCAAGAACACAACATTCACACAAACCAGCAGCACAGCACCAGCTCCCAAAGCAAAGCATTCAGACTAAGGCCTCGTTTGGGAACAGGCTAATTTAGTAACTTTTTGGCTAATTGGCTAAAAAGGTAGGTAAAAAAAATTTGTATGTTTGGGATGACTTTTTGACTAATTACGAAAAGCTGTGCAAAAAGTAGAAAGAAGCCGTAATTGTTGACTTTTTGGTATGACTAATTGGCTAGTTGGCTAATTTAGTAACTTTTTGGCTAATTGGCTAAAAAGGTAGCATCCCAAACGAGGCCTAAGCTCGCACAGTCTCAGACCAGCAGCACAGCACCAGCAAGAGAGCAACACAGAGTTGAATACACAGATACAGAACAACAACCAGATACAGAACACACAAATACAGAACTTCCTCCATAATTGACCCAGTCCAAACATCACAGTAAGGAGAAAAAAACCCAAACAACCAGAGCATACAGACTAATCTGGCACAGTCTCAGACCAGCAGCACAGCACCAGCAAGATAGCAACACAGAGTTGAACACACACATACAGAACAACACCAAGATCCAAAACACACAAATACAGAACATCCCCCATACTTAACCCAGTCCAAACATCACGGCAGCATCCAAACCAGTACAGCAAAGCAGCAACTAACCAATTAAATGCAGTATATGTTGAAGCGGTCAATTTCGTTTTAGTTCAGTGTACAAGGTATTTGAATCAATATTGAACCAAAAATAAAAAAAATCAAATTAAAAAATTGAACATGCCAATTCTTATTAAAAAAACAGACCAAATATGGCTGATTCAGTACGATTCAATCAGTTTAGTCGATTTTTTTGATTTTTCTTACCACCCTAATTCGACCTTTAGAGCCAATTTATGGAGCCTTAAGGGCTGCCAATTTGAAGGCTTTTTAGGTCTATTTTGGGCCACAAATCTTAGGCTTTAAGGAAAATAATATACAAGTCCACTTTTTAGATTCATTTTTCTTAATAAATTACTGGGTCTAAAATGTGAGTCTAATATTTAGGCTTGAATAGCAATACTCAAAGGTTAATTTGCTGAATTTCTGTGAGGCCTTTAGAGGCAAGATATTGGGCTAAATTTATCGGCCTGAAAGGTTTTTAAAATTCATAATCGTTTTACGTGCATATAATTTGATCACAAAATTAAAAACAACTCTCTTATATAAGATAAGATATAACTTATGTGAAAAAAATGTGTCCGATTTTATTATCAAATTTTGTGAACTTAATTTTTTTAAAAAGTTAGTGATTTTTTGAGACAGAACTTTTGAAGTTTTGAGCCATAAATTACGTTCATAATTGGGTCCTTGAGGCCTAATAGACATAATATTAGAAATACTTAAAATTTTACACACACAGAATATGAGTCCCACATGATATGATTGCATGGATCTCACACTTCATGTGAAAGGATGAGTACATTGTAATGTGCAAAATTTTAAGTATCATTATGCTGTGTTTCGTTGGGGGATTTGAGGAGGGATTTGGAAATAGAAAGGGAAAAAGTGTGTGAAACTAGGTGAAATGTAGGTATATTTTATTCACATTTCACCTAACTTTTTCCTTTCCCTTTCCAAATCCCTCCTCAAATTTTCCAACCAAACACAGCGTTAGGGTTATTATTGACAAGCTATTTAAGGGCATTTTACTAAATACATTTAAATTCAAATAAATCACTAACATTGGTATATGTAATAGTGATATCCTTCAACAGAGATTTTATTAAAGATAAATTCAAATAAAATCATCCACATCGGTATAAAATATGGATGTGAAAAACTCATATGTTCAGGTACAATCATACCAGTAGGCAACAAATCTAAATTCTTTGTAGTGCATTATCTATAGTGCTCCCTATAGTAGGCAAAACTTCACGAAACAAACCAACAAACAAGCAAGCAAAAGCTTTCCTTTGCACTTCCTCTTTCTAAGTCTCAAAATAATGTCATTTTAAGACACTACAAAAAAATATTACAGATAATTTACTACAGAAGATTCAGATTTATAAACAACTACTAGGAATGTGATATTTGTATAGTTGAATATCAATTTTGCTAAGAGTAAAACCCATTTATTCAAGTGCACTCACATTGGAATAAATGTACGAATGTGATAATGGTGTATTTGAATATGTACTTTATTGTTAGATGTGAAATGAAATGAGATTTCTGGCGATTTTATCAAGGTTATGTTATATATGCACGTAATGATATTTGAGTAATATATATGAATTGTACTGTGAGTGATATTATTATTTATTCAAGTAAACCTACACTAGTTCTGTTAGGTTTTTGTAATTGGCAATTGGTTATCATATTTGACAAAAAAAATTTTAATTGTAATTTTATTCGCTCTTTTGTTTTCAGTAAAGATATGAGTGTTTATATGTAAATCCAACTCGAATTGTGTCTATACAGAGGAGTTTGTGATCGTTATCTTTCGTTGAGTAGCTCGGTCAGCTCGTGGGGATCCAGGGGATAGCGCCCCATGGTAAGTCCAGGTGTAACGGCGCCATCACGTATGATGATTAGTACTTGATTAATTAAGATGATTTGAAATTTAATTGCTGAGTATTATAATTTAATTTGGGATTTATGAGAATTGTGGATCTGACTCGTATATGATTTTATTAAAGATTTATTTTGGAATTAGAAATTAAGGGTCAAAATGGTTTAAGGAAGTGAAATTAAGAAGTTGAGCCAATTTAATTTTAATTACGGACCCATTTGGGAGTTTAATTAAATATTTGATTCAGTTTAGTAAAATTGAGTTTCGATTAATTAGATCCGAATTGGAGAAAATTAAGTTAATTAAATTACGAGGATTGAGAATTGTGATTATTACGAATTAAATTTATTTATGGTGTGTCCAATTTGGATATGCAATTTATTGACGGAAATTTGAAGTTTGATTAGAAATTGAAGGCCTAAATGATTTGGGAAATCAAAATTGATAATGATAATAAATTTAATTTAATATTTGGAGCCTTTTGGGAGTCTGACTAAAATCTGATTCGGATTGATAAAATTAAAATAATTAATTGGGCTCTAATAGAAGTCAAATTAGACAAATTAAATTATGCGAGATTTATGATTGACTAATTTAATTATGTGCTAATTAAGATTTTTTAAGACCATAAATTGAATTATGGAACAATCTAGAATTGAAGGTGTATTTGGGTGTGGGTGTGCAAAGAAAATTCTGTGGGTGTGTGCATGTTAAGTGTTATGCTGGAAGTGCTATGGGAGTGCACGTGTGCACGTGTAATGAGGCCAAAAACAGGGGATGTGAGTAATATGTAAAAAGTGATTTTTTTTGGCTTTTAACAAAGTTTTTGGCTTTTTTAGACAAATGATTTAGGAAGTTGGTAAAAAGTGACTTTTGGCTTTTTTGATTAATATTTGTTTATGATGTCAAATCATAATCAAATGACCAAACTATCCCTATTTAGTTTAAAATATTACAACTTCACCCATGTATATTTTGACTCATGAGGGGTAAAATTGTAATTTCACCGTTGGCTAAAAACCAACTTCTCAAATAAAAAAAAAGACAAAAAAGTTAACTTTTAACTTTTGCTACAAACTAAAAAAAGTGGCTAAAAGCCAACTTCCCAAAATAGCCCAATGTGATGAAAGAGTCAATGAACTCAAAAAGAAAAAGAGATGAAAACCGAGGGAGAGAGAACAGCCGAGAGAGAGAGAGAGAGAGAGAGAGAACAGCTCAGAGAGAAATGAGTGTGTATCAATATTTAGTTGCTGGGAATCTAACTCAGGGGCCTAAGAAGAAGAAGGAACAAGGAGGGAAAAGCTAGGAAAGGTGTGGAATAAAAGGGGAAGTAGAGGAGAATCAATTAAAATGCTGAAATTAAAGTTTAAGGTATGGATTCATGCTTAATTTTTATAGAATCTTTATATTACACTTGAAATTAAAGATGAAATTGGACTCAAGATCATGTAATTAATAGAAATTAGCAAGAAGAGGAAGAAAATTGAAATTATGTTTAAAGATTATGGAGATAAATTTGGAAATTAATTAGTTAGAGTTTGATCTTTGTTATTCTTCATAAATTGAAACTCATCCTTGCATGCATGTTGGAATTTCAAGGTTTTTGATTTAATTTATATGTAAAAGATTTATAAGTTTAAATTTGGGTTAGATATGAAGAAAATTAATAGAAATCTAAATTAGAGTAATTCAAGAATTAAATTATGATTTGCTTGGGAAAGATATAAAATCAGTAGTTTTGATCCTAGTTTCATACATGCAAATATTCCTTTAAAAGAGTTTATATTTTCAATTTTATGATTTAAGGGGATGGAAAAGAGTTAGAAATCAATTTTATGGGATTAGAAGGAAATTGATAAGAAAATGATGAATTGGAGCTAAAATCAAGTTTATGAGAGTTAAGTTAGAAATTAATTATCTTTGGCTTGATTTTGTAGAATCATCATATAATACTTGAGATTTGAGATTAAATTCATGGAATTAGGATGCAATTGGGTTTTAAACATAAAATGAGCTACATGCATCATAAATTAAGAAAGCTATTTTAAGTAAGAAATTCAGTAGACTCATAGTTGTGGAAATTAATTTGTAAAATTAATTGTTTTGATTTGATTTTGTAGTATTTTCTTGTAATACATGAATTTTAAGGGGATTGAGCCATTTAAGTTCCTATTTTGAAGAGACAAAGGAAATGTTTTAAGAAAACCAAGTTTATGGAAATTTGGAATTAATCCTAAAGTTTTGATTTTATAATTACATTTTTATTTAATCCATGCATGTGATGTAATTTAAGAATTATATTCAATTTAGATACATTTTAGAACACCCATGATTAAAAATTAAGTTTTTGGTTAGAAATTGAGTTAAGTAGAATTTCTAAGAAATTGGTTTGTGTAATTCATAGTTAAGTTGATTTTGTTATTAATAATAAAATGGGATCTATTTGTATTACATACGTCATGAAATTTCAAGAGGTTGGAAAGTCTAATTTATATTTTAGAATTGTGGGTTGATGTAAAGAAGATGAGTTAAAACTAGATTTGGACCATTGGAGTATGATTTTGAATGAATGATTTCTAATTGAAAGTGTTTACTAAATTATCCAATTCGTTCTCCATTTTTGTGTACCAAAAATACATGTTTTGAGGCTTTGAATATCAAATTTGAACTTCAATTGCAATTCTGAAAATTTCATAATTTACGCTGTCCGTTCGAGCGAGGAAAGTCTCACTCGAGCATGAAAATCGAGCTCCCAGAAGTTTTTCAAATTTTATAGTCCGCTCGAGTGACCAAAGTGGCGCTCGAGAGGAGACTCCTTTTTTAGCATATTTTGGAAAGTTGCATTTAGTTCATATTTTTATTCTCATCTCTTTATAAAGCATTCTAGACGTGATTTATGACTCAATAAAGATTAATGAGCTACCAATCAACATAGATTAGTTAGTTAAAGAATGAATCATTGATCTAGTAGTAATTGTTTAAGAAGCCAAGTAAAGGATCAATCTATTTGGAAAGGAAGGACTTAGTAATGAAAGAATATGTAAAATAAGAACCCGATTTATTTACATGAGAAAGAATAAGCGTAGTAGAACTTCGGACTACTTAGACGGAAAAAGTCAAGTTTGATCAAAGAAGTAATATTGTATTTCAATGTGTATATGTTATGTGCTTGTGTAGGTCACGCGCTATTGCCTGCCTGATTGTGATCTGTGTGATCTGCTTCTACAACTGTCTGTGAGTAATAACTTTGTAAAGTTATGTTCAATGTTAAGTACTTTCTGAATATTATGATATGAAGTAATTAGTTCTCTGAAATGCTATGTTATGTTTGAAATGAATGAATGGTTGTCTAAGATTCCGAAAGTTATTCGTGGCATCCTTAGCATCATATGATATGCGTTCCTTTATGGGTCATCAGGTCCCTTTATCGGTCATCAGGTCCCTTCATGGGTCATCAGGTCCCTTTATGGGTCATCAGAAACGTCTCTGTGCACATGAGTCATCGGAATTCCTTTAAGGCCGTCCCTTTATGGGTCATCGGATTTGTTAACGCTAATGGATATACCACGTATGATTATATGCGAAATCTGAATATGGAAATGATTATGAATATATATATGAATCTGTTTCTGATTTAGAATCTGAATATGCGTAAGACTCTGTTTCTGATAAGAATTTGATTTCTAACTCTATGATGGACATCGTTCATTAAATCTTTTACTCTGTTATTATCATTCAGCCCCAGCTCATTGTTTATATATATGTATGTAGGTGATCAGGCGCATGACCAAGCTTAGAGGCGTCTTCCTGGAATCAGTCCTTGACAGCCAACCTATGTGCCTCCCGTGGAGGTTCCAGACATGACTAGTGGTTATGGCTAAGTGCATAAGTTAATGTTTTATTTTCCTGTCTAGCTAGACAAGTCCTTGTGTATTGTGTGGATAAGGCTAAGCCCCTTTTGTCTAGCTTATATATGTATATATATAATGATGTTTATATAGGTATATAAAAAGTTTAAAATTGTTCTGTCTCACATAAGTCTTCACAGCTCAATGGATGATGTATATTTGTTATTTGCTTCCGCTAGCCCCTAATATTATGTTAATTTGTCTTAGAGGCCTTCGGTAATCCCAGGATTACTGGCCGGTTACAATGGTAAGCCTATAGGGGCGGGTTTGGGTCGTGACACCAGGACAATGCCTACGCAGGGTCGAGGGGTAGCGCCTTCGAAGTCAAAGTTGGTTGACTACTTGAGCGATCATTTGTGCGCTTGAGAGGTGAACGACATCACTTAGTATTTTTGCAGAGGAGACTGAACTTCTAAGAGAATTCATTTTGCGCTCGAGCGGTGGATTCGTGGCTCAAGTGATGAGCACGCGTTATAATTAGTTCGCTCGAGCAATGAAGTGGTTGGTCGAACGGTGTTCGCGACTCTATTTTCTATAAAGTGTGTCGTTCGTTGTTCACTATTTTTAGTGTTTAAGCCGTGTAAATTCTAAGAGAGCAAAACTACTAAGATTTTCTATATTGGAGAGTATTTTTATAAGTGGTTCCTTGATGATTTGAGAGTGATCAATGGATCTATGAATTTCATATTAACATTATCAGGGGATTTGTATTGTTTTCTTTTATTCACAAAAGAGAGTGGTGTTCTTTGGTGGATTCTGAAGAACTTGGGCTTGAAGCTTTGGTGGATTCTAGAGTGGTTCATCATCGTGGATTCGACATTAGCGTTGTAGATTCAACGTTGGACAAGACAATTCCGAGGTGAAGACGGTGGTAGAAGAGACACATCGGGGTTGGTTTAATTCGGGCATGGATTTGCTAGGTAATTGATGATACACTTATGTAATTCTTTTATGTCTTCTTAATGGATTATTTTGTGACTTTGACCCATGATTTTATTTTTTTTAATCACAACAATATGGAATTGTGTTTGAACTTTCCACGATTTTAAGCAAATAAAAGTAAAATTCAATATGAGAGAAACATGCATATATCACCAGAATCGAAACCCTAGTTTATAAATGGCATATTTACCAATAAATCCTATCTCACAAACAGTTTTACCGATTGGTCCTAAGGTCATTTCTATTGTTCTGATTAGTCCTATTAGTGGGGAAATATCTTACCAGTTGATCCTATTTCCTTTGTTTAGTAACATTGAGTGGTCAATTATACCCTTCCGTGTGTGTGTCGCGTGACATACATCATTCTAAGGCAAAAGGCATAAAGAGCCTTAGTGTACTTTGTTGATGTGTGGCACCCATTGTGTGTGTCACGCGACACTTCAAGGCAAAAAGCATAAAAAGCCTTAGTGTACTTTGTTGATGTGTGTCACCCATTGTGTGTGTCACGCGACACTTCAAGGCAAAAAGCATAAAAAGCCTTAGTGTACTTTGTTGATGTGTGTCACCCATTGTGTGTGTCACGTGACACACCCTCATAAAGAGCCTTGGTGTACTTTGTTGATGTGTGGCACCCATTGTGTGTGTCGTGTGACATATTATGTGTGACACTCCAAGGCAAAAAGCATGAAGAGGCTTAGTGTACTTTGTTGATGTGTGACACCCACTGTGCGTGTCACGTGACATATTGTGTGTCACGTGACACACCCTCATAAAGAGCCTTGATGTACTTTGTTGATGTGTGGCACCCATTATGTGTGTCACGTGACATATTGTGTGTGGCACGTGACACACCCTCATATAGACCATGCATCTAATAACATCTAAATGAGAGCATTAAGGTCCCTCAAAGTATCCAAGGACTAAACGGTTTATTAGAAAAAAATTGGGACCAATTGGTTCATAAGTTTAACATTTGGGATTTATTGGTAATCTCCCTTTATAAATCTAATGGTTAACTACATACATTAACTACCAAAAAAAAAAAAATCCAAAAAATACATAAAACTTGAAAATTCAGATGATAAATCAAAGCTTTTAAATCGCTCAATAAATAAAAAAAATACAAAATTTATTTACCATATCAACAATAAAGCTAGATTAGAAGCTAAAAAAATTGTGAAAATTAATATGCATGAAAATTCTGAAACAACTCAACGAAATCGAAGCAATACAAGCTTAAATAAAAGAGAAAAAAAACCTAGGTTTGATGTAAAAATTGGAGCCTTGTTTATACAAGTCCAGAGTAGAGAGAGAACAATATGCTTGCTCGGAGATGCAATGTCGGCGGCGATACTGAACAATGAAAAGGGGCAACGATAGCGAGGAGTAGCAAGGGCAGAGAGGAGGAAGGAGTTATTGTGTGTGCGTGTTTTGAGAGAGAGAGAGAGAGAGAGAGAGAGAGAGAGAGGAAAACAACTAGACAAAATGTGGGAAAAAATTAGTAGCCTATTTTGTTTTTCATTGCCGCTTAATTTTCCCTTCAAAATTGGTGACAAAATTATTTCCTCGCCAAAAGAAAAAATTATTGACCACGAAAATAGTTTTCTCACTAAATGATATCAAATTATTAAAAATTATTGGTGACGAAAATATATTCGTCAGTAATAATTTTATAATTGGTAACCAATTTTTTCCTCATCAAAAGTCTCAAAATTTTGGCGCCACCCAAAAAAATTAGCAGGAAAATCTTCGGTGACAAAAAAATAAAAATAATGACGAAAAATAATTTCATCACCTAATTTTTTTATTATGTATGTAGATTGGTGACGAAATTTTATTTTTCTCTCTAAAAATGGTACAATTGGAGACAAAATATTATTTTCTTCATTAAAAGGTACATCTTTCGTGACAAAATTTATTTTCGTCATTAGTTTTTATCTCCAAAGTCTCTTTTTGTTGTAGTGGTTTAGGGCCAAAATGAACACAACCGTGAGAACCACAATGTGTTAGAAGATATTTTGTGTGAAATCTATTGTCTTTGCTTACACTAACGACTGAACAATTCAAGACATCGCATTCATTGATTAGCTAATAAATCCGATAGATTATTACTAGGGAAGGTTCAAAGCTGAAAGCTACCTATCCTGAGACAAGATATTTTCGATTTATACTCTTTTAACAAATTCTGTATATTGTTGCATTTCCATTATCATCAAACTCCATTCATGTGGAGGATTGTAAGAAATGGTTTTTTGGGGTGAAAAAAAAAAAGTTTTTTTCCTAAAACTTTGGTCTATTTTTTAAGTGGGACCTATGTGCCAAAGTTGGGGGTCTATGTGGCAATACGTTCTTTGCCATGTAATGATTTATGTCATATATTTGGTTGCTCAAAACTATTATCGTGTGAATGAGAAATCAATGCCAAATTGAGCTCCATACAAATGGTGTTTTTGTGAGGTTTCCATAAGGGATGGAGAAAAAGCTTGTCCCACATTGCTTAAGTGAGCAAACTTGGTGTGGGTTTATATATCTTGAGTTTGCATCTTGGAGAGGGCCCTAAGGGGTACCTAAGGTTTATGGAGGGGGAGGTTATGGGGAAAGTGGGCCTTGACCCATTGGACCCAAAAACTACCACACACGCGTGCCATAGTCGCCCGCTCGCCAACCAGCTTGGACCGGGCCTGGGCTTGGGTGCGAGGTGTGAGGTTGGGTTAGGCTTGTGTAGTTCAATGCTTATCTTTTTTGGATAAAAAAAATTTGAATTTTATTTTTCTAAAATTAAATTCTTACCATTTGGAAATTGAATTTCGGTTTGAAATTCAAAACAAATTATGAAATGACCCCAACATTTCTGAACGTTGACAGTTTAGTCCAATGCATCATTTCCTCCAACCCAAACAGGTTCTTTACCTATTTAAAACCAATCCGAACAGTTTTTTTACCTGTTCAAATCTGTCCTGAACACCCACCAAGTCTCCTATAAATAGACAGGTCCTCCATTTGGTTTTTCATTCAATTTTTATTCTTCCTTTTGCTTTTGTTTTCTGTATTTTGCTGCATAACTTTTCTATAAGAAAGAATATAAACATGAAGTGTGTTCATTGGACATTTAGTTTGTAGTGCTGCTACTAATTGATGTCAATCATTTTATCTTGGGAGATAGATGTCCACATTCTACAAGTATCGTGGAGAAGACGAATCTGTTTTAAGGAGACAGTGTTAAACACTGAATTTGATTGAATTTCCGGAGAAGTAATATTGTAAGTTTGTCTGTGATTTTCATTTTAGGTTTCAAATATTTTTTTTTTTTGAGATTATGTTTTGTTTTGTGTAACAAAATAAAAATATGTTTTTCCATATTTTATTATTCTATGTTCTGTTTTGATTTAAGTAATCAAATAGATTTTCTTTTTCCTTAATCAATTCTTCAAATACAGTGAATACAGTGAAAATTGTCTAATATCACTTTCTTAGAACTGCTATTGCTTCCGAATTGTAAAAAAATGCATTTCACTATCGTGTATCTTCTTTAATCCAAAAAAGTTTCAAATGGGTTTTTTCACACATACATAAGTAAAATTTCTCACTCCAACTTAAACTTTCTAACAAATATCTGGTCTGTCAGGACACCAAAGGCAAATCAAAATTGACTCATCTTCAATTCATGAGCTTTAGGATTGTATTCTTCAAACCAAGCTTTCAATATGGCATTGACTTGTACAAGCAAACTAGTTCTAGGCTCGTTTAGTTTCACTGTGTTTTGGGTTCTAGCAGTTTTTCCAGCAGTCTCGTTCCTCCCCATAGGCCGAACCGCAGGCTCGCTCCTCGGAGCCACACTCATGGTCAACTTCAAAGCCCTAACTCCAAACCAAGCCTTCGCCATCATTGACCTCCCAATCCTCGGCCTCCTTTTCGGTACCATGGTTGTCAGTGTCTACCTCGAACAAGCCGACATGTTCAAATACTTAGGAAAGTTACTCTCATGGAAATCTCAAGGCCCCAAGGACTTGCTCTGTCGTGTCTGCCTTGTTTCAGCGATTTCGAGCTCTCTGTTCACAAACGACATGACTTGTGTCATTTTGACAGAGTTGATGCTCAATATCCCGAAGCAAAACAATGTCAAATCCCATCCTTTTTTGCTGGCCTTGGCGTCGAGTGCTAATATCGGTTCTGCTGCAACTCTGATTGGGAACCCTCAAAACTTGCTCATTGTCATTTGAGGTAACATGTCTTTCGGTGAATTTGTGTCGATGATTTTACCTGCAATGTTTGTTGGGGTTGTTGTGAGTGTTCTTATGCTTCTGGGTACGTATTGGAAGGTGCTGTGTGTCAAAAAAGGTGAAGAAGAAGTAGTGATATTTGAGGAAGAAGTGACTTCTCATCGGTTTTCGCCTGTGACTGTCTCATTCTTTTTCGATGACAAATGTTTTTAACTCAAATGGAAGCATGATGATGGTTGAAAATTTGGAAGAAGCAAATCCAGTAACAGTACAGCAGGCTATGGAAGTGAAGAAGGAGGAGGAGGAGGAAGAGGAGGGTTTGGGGAAGGAGAAGGGAGACTGGAAGAGAATGTTGAGGAAGTTGAGTGTTTATGTTTTTACAAATGGAATGTTGATTGCATTTCTTCTGGGTTTAAATATGTCTTGGACTGCACTTACTGCTACTCTTGTTCTTGTGGTCCTTGATTTCAAGGATGCCCGCCCCTCCCTCGAAAAGGTATATCGAGTAAACTTTTTTTTTTGTTACTTTTTTTTTTCCTATTAATGTTTACAAAATAATAATAATTCGTATTTGGTATCTACCTCACCTCTTGCTGAATATATGGTCATGCACCTATGGTCCTGAATTCTAATGATCAACAAACATCTCTGTCCACCATTTTTGACCATCAATTATCACTTCCAGCCATCATCTCCTCAAGCCCGTCTTGAGATTTCCGGGACCCAAAGCTGATAATCAACTAATAAATTTCTGGGGCTCTTCACATTTTTTTTTTCAGTGAATGAAAAAAAAAATTAAGGTAAAAGATAAAATATTTGTATTAAAGTCACAAAAAATACTTAGCATTACAATAGCTCCTCTCTGACGCTCGACTAATTTTTCGACTCTTTGCTTCTTTTTCCCTTTCGTGAATCCAGACGGATAATTTCTTTTAAAAATCATGATGAGCTAAGATCAAAATATTTTTTTAGATCAAAATTCAAAACAAGAGCACTACCACCAATTAACAAAACACAAAACTTTTAAATTATGTGATGTAAACTATTAAACTTAAACAAATTTTTCTTGATGATGTAACTACCAATATTATAATAGCAATTAATTGAGCAAAAGACAAGACAAATATTTAATTAATTGAATAGAAAGAAAAAAAATAAAATAAAATACTTGTGCTGCTGCTCTGCCCCGTCGTGTGCTGCTGCTTTGTTGCTTGGTTGGCTTGGGCTACTAGTGTGCTATCAAACAAGCTGTTGGGAATAGGGAAAATTGGATTAAGGAAAGGTAGTAGGGTTAGAAATTAGATAGGCCTTTCAAGTTGCTATCAAAGTGGGCCTTAACTGTTGGCCCTTAATTGTTAGGAATTAAGAATTGGATTAATTGTTGGGCCTTTCAAATTGCTGCTTTGTTGGGTTGTAGTGTAGGGCCTTTTAATTTTTTAATGAATCAATTTATTTTAAGTTAGTTTGAGCCTTTTTAAAAAATTTTTGAACCTAAAACATACCAAATATATTACATTAAATTATAATAGGAGGAGGCCCCTTTTTTGGACTTATTTTGAGGGGCCCTAAGCCATGGTCTTGTGGGCCTATGGTCAGAGCCGGGCCTGCATCTCCTACTGTTAGGGAAAATATGTGATTCCTCACAAGTAAATCAATCAGTGGGAATAAAAACTAATGCGGAAAAATTAAATCAAGAGCAACACAAGAATTTTTACGTGGTTCCCTCAAGGTGAGGTACATCCACAGGATCGAAATCCGATTCCACTATCAACCAAATAAGTTTCCAAACGATTACAAATGAGACACGAATGGTCTCACAAACCACCCTTAGGTAAATTCCAAATAATCACAAATAAACAAAGAGGAAAGACCTCATCAAATAGATGAACCAAAATCTTCAGAACCAGAGTTATAGAAGACCCAAAATAATTAACCCAAATCAACTTCACCAAAGCTGCCGAAACCACGCCACCACCGAATCAAAACCGCAGAACCATGCTACTCACCATGATCATAATGCTGAGTGCTCACCTTTTGAAAAAAAAATACCAAGAATGGCAGTCGTACGACACTTTTTTGGTGAAAACCAATATATATGTCTATCTCAAATATTGAACAATATATATATATATATATATATATAATTGGGTATTGGGTTTTTTAATCAAACCTTAATTGTATCCAAATTGAATTGGATCTCCACAAATATAATATATAAAAATATATTATACATAAACCAAGCCAAATTAAAATTCTTTAACAAACCAATTGGGTCCCACACTCCAATAAGGAGATATACCCAACAATTCTCCCCCTACCGACTTAGGTGGAGATATCAACCATACCAGCCAAAGTTCGACACTTCAAATGTTTGTCCCTCGACAAAGTCTTAGTCAACATATCCGATATATTATCATCCGTGTGAACCTTTTCGAGTTGTAACAATTTCGAATCGTAACAATTTCGAATCTAACACATCACGAATCCAATGGTATCTCACATCAATGTGTTTCGATCTCGAATGAAAGGTAGAATTTTTACTCAAGTGAATAGCACTTTGACTATCACAATAAAGCACATACTTTTCTTGCTTTAAACCCAACTCTTGCAAAAATTTCTTCAACCAGAACTCTTCTTTGCAAGCTTCCGTAATGGCAATAAATTCAGCTTCGGTAGTTGAGAGAGCAACACATTTTTGTAATTTAGATTCCCATGCCACAGTCCCCCTGCAAAAGTCATCAAATACCCCGAAGTAGATTTTCTAGAATCAATATCACCGGCCATGTCAGAATCTGTGAGCCCATCAAGCATCGGCTTACCATCTCCAAAACACAAACACACCTTCGAAATCCCTCGAAGATACCTTAGAATCCATTTTACCGCTGCCCAATGTTCTTTACCCGGATTAGAGAGAAAACGACTCACCACACCAACAGCGTAAGCAATATTCGGCCTTGTACAAATCATGGCGTACATCAAAGAACCAACTGCTGAAGCATAAGGAACTTTCAACATCTCTTCTTTGTCTTTCTCACTTGTAGGACATTGATTCGAACTAAGCTTGAAGTGACCCGCGAGTGGACAACCAACCGGCTTTGCTTTATTCATGTTGAACCTCTCAAGAACTTTCTCAATGTAGCTTTCTTGAGACAACCAAATCAGTCCCTCTTTGCGATCATGAACAATTTTCATACCAAGAATTTGCTTTGCCGGTCCCAAATCTTTCATATCAAAAGATTTGCTCAACTCCAATTTCAACCTATTTATCATGGTAGAATCTTAACCCACAATTAACATGTCATCAACATAAAGCAAAAGAATATACATCCAATTTATTCTCTCTGTAATTCTCTCTCTATCAATTTATCTTATATGGTATCAGAGCTATAGGTTAGCTCTTAGTGATCTTCACCTTCCGGCGGGCGGCAACCTTGCCTTCACCGCCCGCGGGACCCCAACCATGCTTATTGAAACCTCCATCAACTCCATTACCTTCTGGTCCATCATCTCCAACGGCAGGTTCTGCAAGTTCAACCCCCTAGTACACGCATCGAATCAGCGCTCTTCGTCTTCAATCGGAGCTCCAAGCAGTGTCTCCTATCCTATAAGATTTAGAAGATATACACTTGCAGACCAACCCACCTCTCTTCTTCTTCAAGAAGGCTCTGCCGTTTGCACACTCATCTTCATCACAGCTTCCAGCAACGCCCCAGTCTCTGTTATCGAAGACCCACGTCACCTTGCACACCGTCGGCAGCCACAGCCGATGTTGGCGTGATACCAACCGTGACGCCACATAGTGGGTTCTCTCTGTATACTCCACACAGTGGCTTCACCTGAACTCATGTTCCCCACTCAACTTTCTTTTCTTTTTTTTTTAATATATTTTACTCCATCCTTTGAAAAGAAAACGAAATACAACCTGGTTTGCACACCCATCATCTTACTTTTCCATTAGTGGTAGGACCCGTCCAAACAAATTTGAATCTCACCTTTTCTTTTTATTTTTATCTTCAACTTTATTCACACAATTCTCTTCAACTTTATTTTCTTTTATACTTTATTTTCTCACACTACCTCTCTGTTTTTAGCCTTCCATCCGGAGAACATGGGTATGAGTCAAAAAAAAAAAAAAACGAAAACACAAAACAAAACACAGATTTAACACCACCTCACTGATTTTTCTGCTCCAACAACCTTGTACCATTCTTGCCATCCAGCTTGCACAACACCCTTGTTTTATTCCTATCAAGGATCCACCCTGCTCACCGTTCTACACCACATTCTTCTTCTTCTTCTTCTTCCATTTTTTTTTTTTTTTTTCACATCTTCACTCTGTGTTGAGCTGTTTTGCTCCACTTTATCAATCTCTTTGTTTCAACCTCAAATAGGTTTCTATCTTCACACCTATTTGAGTTTTAGGGGGGGTTATACATATATCATGGTGAGCATGGTTACACACCATGCGAACCACCCAAGCTAATGAGCATGGTTATCTACCATGGGAACCACCCAAGCCACCCCATGGCGCACTCCCAAAGTCGCCCCCTTGGTGCACCACCACAATCTTTTACAACGGTCCGGCATGACCCCGTAAACTGTCCCGACATTGATTCTGGTCAGCTTCTACATCGGTCCGACATGACCCCGTAAACTGTCCCGACAATGATTTCGGTCAGCTTTTACAACGGTCTGACATGACCCCGTAAACTGTCTCGACATTGATTCCGATTAGCTTCTACATCGGTCCGGCATGACCTCGTAAACTGTCCAGACCTTATCTTCTAGTTCTAGGCTCGTTTAGTTTTGCTGTGTTTTGGGTTCTAGCAGTTTTTCCAGTAGTCTTATTCCTCCCATAGGCTGAACTGCAGGCTCGCTCCTCGGAGCCGCACTCATGGTCACCTTCAAAGTCCTAACTCCGAACCAAGCCTTTGGCGCCATTGACCTCCTAATCCTCGGCCTCCTCTTCGGTACCATGGTTGTCAGTGTCTACCTTGAACAAGCCGACATGTTCAAATACTTAGGAAAGTTACTCTCATGGAAATCTCAAGGGCCGAAGGACTTGCTCTGTCGTATCTGCCTTGTTTCAGCGATTTCAAGCTCTATGTTCACAAACGACATGACTTGTGTCGTTTTAACAGAGTTCGTGCTCAAAATCGCGAAGCAAAACAATGTCAAATCCCATCCTTTTTTGCTAGCCTTGGCGTCGAGCGCTAATATCGGTTCTGCTGCAACTCCGATTGGGAACCCCCAAAACTTGCTCATTGCCATTCGAATGTAACATATCTTTTAGTGAATTTGTGTTGACGATTTTACCTGCAATGCTTGTTGGGGTGGTTGTGAATGTTCTTATACTTCTGGGTATGTATTGGAAAGTGTTGTGTGTCAAAAAGGATGAAGAAGTGGTGATATTTGAGGAAGAAGTGACTTCTCATCGGTTTTCGCCTGTGACTGTCTCATTCTTTTTCGATGACAAATGTTTTTAACTCAAATGGAAGCATGATGATGTTTGAAAATTTGGAAGAAGCAAATCCAGTAACAGTACAGCAGGCTATGGAAGTGAAGGAGGAGGAGGAGAAGGAAGAGGAGGGTTTGGGGAAGGAGAAGGGAGACTGGAAGAGAATGTTGAGGAAGTTTAGTGTTTATGTTTTTACAAATGGAATGTTGATTGCATTTCTTCTGGGTTTAAATATGTCTTGGACTGCACTTACTGCTACTCTTGTTCTTGTGGTCCTTGATTTCAAGGATGCCCGCCCCTCCCTCGAAAAGGTATATCGAGTAAACTTTTTTTTTGTTACTTTTTTTTTTTCCTATTAATGTTTACAAAATAATAATAATAATAATAATAATAATAATAATAATAATAATAATAATAATAATAATAATAATAATAATAATTCGTATTTGGTATCTACCTCACCTCTTGCTGAAATATGGTCATGCACCTATGGTCCTAAATTCTAATGATCAACAAACATCTCTGTCCACCATTTTTGACCATCAATTATCACTTCTAGCCATCATCTCCTCAGGCCGGTCTTGAGATTTCCGGGGCCCAAAGCTGATAATCAACTAATAAATTTCTGGGGCTCTTCACATTTTTTTTTTCATTGAATGATAAAAAAAATTTAAGGTAAAAGATAAAATATTTGTATTAAAATCACAAAAAATACTTAGCATTACAATAGCTGCTCTCTGACACTCGACTAATTTTTCGACTCTTTGCTTCTTTTTCCTTTTTGTGAATCCAGACGGATAATTTCTTTTAAGAATCATAATGAGCTGAGATCAAAATATTTTTTTAGATCAAAATTCAAAACAAGAGCACTACCACCACTTAACAAAACACAAAACTTTTAAATTATGTGATGTAAACTATTAAACTTAAACAAATTCTTCTTGATGATGTAACTACCAATATTATAATAGCAATTAATTGAGTAAAAGACAAGACAAATATTTAATTAATTGAATAGAAGGAAAAAAATAAAATAAAATACTTGTGCTGCTGCTTTGTTGCTTGGTTGGCTTGGGCTGCTAGTGTGCTATCAGACAAGCTGTAGGGGAAATTGGATTAAGGAAAGGTAGTAGGGTTAGAAATTAGATAGGCCTTTCAAGTTGCTGTCAAAGTGGGCCTTAACTGTTGGCCCTTAATTGTTAGGAATTAAGAATTGGATTAATTGTTGGGCCTTTCAAATTGCTGCTTTGTTGGGTTGCAGTGTTGGGCCTTTTAATTTTTTAATGGATCAATTTATTTTAAGTTAGTTTGGGCTTTTTTAAATTTTTTTCGAACTTAAAACATACCAAATATATTACATTAAATTATAATAGGAGGGGCCCCTTTTTTGGACTTATTTTGAGGGGTCCTAAGGCATGGTCTTGTGGGCCTATGGTCAGAGCCGGGCCTGCATCTCCTACATCCGACAACCATCTTCCACAGACAGTTATCATCTCTTATTGAAAACCAGTGCGTCAACAACCACTTTTGATCATCTTTCTCACTTTTTTTCAAAACAAGTTTTTAAAACACTCAAACCAAACATGTTTTTGTTTTTGTTTTTTTTTTAATAAAAAATTAAAATAAAACATACTTAAAATTTTTTACTGTAAACAAAAAGATAGTAAATTGTAAATGTTAGTTATTACTGAGGGGTGTTTGTTGTTAACTTGGCCATATGGTGTATTTACTGCTGTTATGCTGTTGTCTTGGCCTCTGTAGAATTATGTTGTTGTCCTGGTTTCCTGATATTAAAGGAGTGATCCAGATGAAGAATTATGCTATTGTCCTGGCTTCCTGGTGTTTTCAGCTGTCTTGCTACTGCTGATGCTCTTTCTTTATTTCTGTTTCTGTTGCTGTGGTTGAGTCTATGCTGGTTGGGGCTATTGAGTTGCTTGGGGTCATTGAGGTCTGCTGCTGCTAGTATCATGGGATTCCTCTTCCCCTGTGTTGTGTTCTACTTTGTGTGTGAGCAAGGCCGTTGCTATGGTTGACAATGGTTGATTCTGGACTAAGGGCTTGGGGGACTGATGGAACTGGAATCTGAACTACAACATTGCTGGTTATGTTGCTCTACTATTTGGCCTGCTAAGAAAGATCAAATCCAGTAACCAAAGGGGATCCTCCTCCAAATGCAGAGTTAAGCTAATGTCTGCTGCTATATGCTGAATTGTGGCTACTATTGAGATGTATCTTTGGGGCTTATGCGGTTTGCTAATTAGGTGCGCTTGCTGCTGTAGGGCTACCTCTAGATGGTTGTTGGTCTGATGTATGGCCTTAGAGGTCTATTGGTGTGCAGATTTTAGGAAGGGAATGGTAATGGTAATGGTAATGCTAATGCTGCTGGAAGTTGGATACTGCTCATTCAAGGCCTCAGAAAGCAAGTTGCAGTTGGTGAATTTTGATGTGTGGGTGTTTTGTCAACAAACTCCCTTTGCAGTTGGTGAATTTGATGTGCAGTTGCAGGTTGCAGTTGGTGAATTCTGATATGTTATTATGCTTGTTGAGCTTGCACCTACTATGAGGATGTTCTGAGCTTGGCTGCTGCTGTTCAAGAGATTGGAAAGGCTGGGAGCAAGTTCATTCAAGAGGAGCTAAAAATGAAGAGTGTATATGACTGCATGTTTCATTTGCTATATCAATATGGAACGCTTCTGAAATACAAACCGACTGTACCAGAAGGATCAATTGAAATGTGCTTAGAGACAATGGCATGCTCTGGAACAGAGTTGAAGAAGACATTTAAGATGAATTCCATGATTTTTCTGCTACTTTTGTTCTATTGGTTTGCTGCTACAGTGCTGAGGCTGATCTGTTATGTGCAACTGGATGCTGGTGGTATGTTTCTCTGTTACAGCTGGTTGCTGGTGGCTGCAATTTGGATTCTGTGTGGCTGCAGATGTTGTGATGTTGCTACTAGCCAAGCTCTGGGTGTGCTCCGGTTATTTGTTGTTTTTCATTTCTTCTCTTTTTGTCTCTTTTGATTGGTTCCTCACCAATCTTGGGTTAAGTGCTAGCAAAGGATTGTGCTACCTTATCAGTGCCAACCTAGTTGGGATTCATATGGTTAGTTATGATGATTTTTGCACTTCTCTTCTTTATTGTTGTTTAGTTCTCTTGTATCTTACTTTTCTTATCAATAAAGTTTCTTTTTGCTGATAAAAAAAAAAAATGTAAATGTTAGCTAATGGCAACTTGTAACTTGTATAGTGGTTTGTAGTTCCTTCTAAATTTTTGTTGGTTTATGAATATGAATGACAGGTATCATACCCGTTGTTGATATTCTTTTGTGGAATGTTTATAACGGTGGATGGATTTAACAGAACAGGAATACCAACCACTCTCTGGAACTTAACAGAGCCTCATGCTCTCATCAATCACCGACATCGCACTTCTTTCCCTTGTCATTCTTTTCCTTTCTAACCTTGCTTCCAACGTCCCTACTGGTTAGTACTCCCTCCGTTCTTTTTTTTTTTTCACCCTCACATTGTGGAACCAAGAGTGAAACCCAAGATTTACCTCTTTTAGAGCATCCACACCAGCCTCTTCAAATTTTTAGTCAAATTATAGCTAAAAAGCCTATCTTACTATTTTAGCTAGTCACTTCCTTATTACCTACTGCATCAAACTCTCTATTTTAACTTAATCTTATTAAAATATAATTTTCTTGTTGTGTTTGTTATTATTTCTTTTTTTCTTTTTATTAAATTGATGAATTACCAACCAAATAATTCTTAAAAAATGCAAAATATGCAAAAATAAATAAATAAATAAATAAATTGGCCGTTGACCGGCTGGACATCCGGTAACACTAATCTTCGTGTTGTAGCGATGAACAGTACCTTACTTGTTGTAGCGAGATACTGTAGCAATCATAAATTAGCGAGATACTCTAGCGAGACTGATGGACGTCCATTTTTTATGAACAATATCACTAGTTTAGCTAAAAAACGATTTTAACTAGTTTGATGCTAATGCTCTTAAGTGAGATTTGGTGGCGAAATGACAAGTCAACTAGGCTAAAGTTCCTTGGTTCCCTCTGTCCTATTTTATTGATCCATTATTTCATTTTTTATTATTCCAAAATGCATGTCTACTTTGAAAAATTAAAACTTTAAATTCAAAAGTTTCTAAAATTTTCCTTGTAAAGTAATTATTAAAAATATATTTAAAAATGAGAATAGAAGGGTATTTTTAGAATTAATCCTTTACAATTTGAATTCAAAGTGTAGTGTTTATGTTTCCTTAAAAAGTATGAATTTTTAGAAGAGACTATCAATATGGGACAGAATGAGTAATAACATGTTTCATCATTCTACTCTTATTATTGCTTCTTTTTGTTTGGACGGAAAATATTTTTTTATGGAAAAAAAAAATTTAAGAGAATTTTTTTTTCTATGTTTGGTGATGGTGGAGGTGGCGGTGGGAGGAAGCTGGACATGGAGGCAGTGGTGTGATGGTGGGGCCATGGTGATGGTGTCGGTGCTGTGGTAGTGGAGGTCACAGCGGCGATGATAATGTAATGATATTGGTAATAGTTTAGTTTAAAAAACATTTTCTCCCTACTAAAAGTAGAAAATATTTTTGACTCAAATAAACTTATTCGCTATTTATTTCATTTTTCATTCTATCAAACGTCAAACAAATATTTTACACCCAAACAGACAAATTATTATTTATATTGTCCTTTTCTGTTCATAGTTATCAACTTTATACAAAACACACAGTTAGTGTGACACCTTTTTTTTTTTTTCTTAATAAATTATCCATGTACAATATCTCTATATAATCATTTCGGATCTTGATTTTAAATTATTATTATTATTATTATTATTATTATTATTATTATTATTATTATTATTATTTACCTTTTACATTTAATTGGTTAATTTTTATAGTATATGCTCATAGTTGTGCACACCATATATTATATATTTCTCCCCTCTAATACTCATAATGGTAGTATTTACTCAATAGCACGAGTGAGGGGGGAAAATTATTAATTAAAAAATATCATGTAACATTTGTCTATGTGAAACGTTTGAAGAGAAAAGAGAAATCGCATTATCTTTTAGCTACTTAATAAAGATATTAACTTTTGCTTTTGAGTTATCAATTTTCAAATTAAAAAAAAAAATTATACCAAATAAACTCATTGTTAAAGGTGATTCATTACAATATTGTTTAATGTTATGTTCATCTTCACTTTGAATGTAATGGAAAACTTCCTGTTGTAAACTAAGAACTGGTTTGAAAATTAATTATTTTAGTTGATTTTTTAAATTTTTTACGAAAAGACATATAAAACATAGAGACGTTAAATGAATGTGTGTTTTGACTTTTTTGTTATTTTAGTAAAAAAATAAAAATAATATGCCAAACAAATTATTTAGGCCAAGTTTGGCAATTGCAAAATAATCCATCTTTTTATCTTTTTTTTTCATCATATCACCTCTCTACTTTTCGACACATCTTTTCATAAAAAAATAAAAAATACATTTATTTAGGTCATTCCAAACAACTCCTTGAAGTTGTGGCCTTTTTGACAACTTTAAATTTTTTATTGTGTCGGGATGACCATAAAATAGAAGGGCATATTACCTATTTTCTTGGAAGAAGTAAAAAACGGCAGCCAAAATGGGAATATCCACTTTCCTAGAATTTGAACCAAATAAGGTGTATAATATGTTGTTGAGGATAGAATTCGGATCTTCCGTAGCTCTTTCCTACAGCCCTCCCTGCCGCCCTTACCAAAACGACGTCGTTTTGGTCAAAACGACGTCATTTTGGTTAGTTGTTATTTTTCTTTTTTTTTTCCTCCAAAATTTGAAATTCCCGCTTGTTTATCATGTTCCTCTACTCAGCTTTGTGTTTTGTTTTGTTTAGCCCTAAGACAGAGACGGTAGACGAAGAGAGAGAAAGAGAGCTGAGAGATGAGAGAGATGGTGGAGGGGCGCGACGGCGACGACGACGGCGACGGCGAACGAAGGATGGTGGAGGGGCGCGACGGTGAAGGACGAAAGATGGCGGAGGGAGGAGACTGCCATGGCGAAGGACGAAGGATGGCGGAGGGAGGAGACTGCCATGGCGAAGGACGGAGAATGGCCGAGGGATGCGACGCGACGGCGAGGCGAGATTGCGGCCATGAGGAGGTAAAATAAGTGAATATCCGTAGCTGATATTTTTCAGATTATTGTAGCTGATATATACATATATATATATATATATATCTGAATATCTGTCCGAAATTTTTTATAAATCTGTAGCTGATATTTTTCAGATTATTGTAGCTGATATATACATATATATATATCTGAATATCTGTCTGTAATTTTTTATAAATGTTTCTAGAAGTCAAAAAGGGTTATAGAAAAATACAAATGCCCAAGTGATGTTGTGTTCTGTTCAGTTATCTACTCATAATATCAAGTATCAATTCTGGGGTTTTCAAATATTTTTTTTTCATTTTTTGTTGTTATGTTCTTCAATTTTATGTGGCTTGCAGCTTAATATTTGTGATGGTGACCCAAATATTTTTTCAGTTATTTTTTCAATTCTGTTAATTTTTTCAGTTAATTTTTCAATTCTATTCAGTTATTAAATTTTATAAATGTATTTGTAATTTACTCAAATTATTCAGTGCGTGACATCTATCTCTTTCTTTTAGAGCATCCGCATCAGCTTCTTCAAATTTTTAGTCAAATTATAGCTAAAAAAACTATTTTACTATTTTAGCTAGTCACCTCTTTAATACTTATTATGTTAGATAATGTCTCAATAGGACCACATAATTAAATGTGGTGTTATCATTTATAAGAAGCCTACAAATTAAGTGATTCAATTTAGTTAATAAGCTTAAGGGTATATGTGTTATGGACCTAATGTGTAGATACTAGTTGTATAATTTTTATTTCTATGAGGGGCAGAAATAGAAATCAAAACATATTGGTTAAAGTTGGTTTTCATTCCTTTCGAACTTCCACAACCTTTCAGTTTTGAAAACCAATTACAACCTTTAAAAGGTTATGGTCCCTATTCCTTCCCAAGTGGAAAAAATAAGAACACTGCCATTTTTCTTTCTAAATCCTCTCAAGAAAAAAACATAAGGCACCAAAGGGGAAAGGATTAGAAAGCAATAACATAATCAATAACAAAGAGTTCATTGATAATCACGCTTCCGTTTAACCGTTCATCAATGGATTCAGGTATGTCATTTTGTCTTGATTTCTTGATAATACACATGGTAAATGATCCAAAGTGTAAGGTTTATGTTCTGAAATTTATGTTAACAATGGTTGTGTATTTTGGGAGAGTTGTTTTTTTGGGAGTTTGGAATGATTTGATATTTTGGGAGAATTTGAGTAGATGTGTGTGAGAGAAAAAGTGATTGGAAAGGAGAGAGGAGAGAGAAAAAGTGATTGATTGATATGTAAGTGAGAGAAAGTGATTTTGAAATTTTTTTCACAAAAACTAAAACCAAACAATTTTTTAGAAATTTTTTTCTTTAAAACTCGTCTCCCAAATGCAAACCAAACATAAATTTCCGTTTTCCCGCTCTGCTATACAGGTTATACAGAGTATACACCTCAATCTCATAATTTAAAGCTCTTTTCAAAACTTAATTCAAATCAATTTTTTAAATATTTTAAAAATATTTTAATTTTGTGAGAGACAGATAAAGAAGAGAGATAGAGACAGAGAGACACA
>NW_021027681.1:121009-157409 GCF_004153795.1 Camellia sinensis
TCCATAACCAAGTTCAGAAGCACACACAAAAGAAGCCAATCAATGTTATGTTTTTCCATAGCAGCCACATACACCAATATACATAAACCAAAAGCCTAAGAAATAAAATAAGACCCCAAGCATATGGTATACAGACTACTACAATGTTCGCACGTATTTGGCACCAATATGGTATAAAATAAGACCCCAAGCATAAAATAAGACACCAATATGTTTCGCACGTATTTGATAAGTGAATTTCACTACTATAATGTCTAATGATAAAAAAAACATTTGTTAAAAAATTCACGTATAGAATTACTTCATTCCGTAGGAAAAGGCTTACCATGTGAATCCCCAAAAAATTACATATGGTATACATATTTTATATAAAAAATATAATTTTTAACATCACAAAAAATTTAAATTTGACCTTCATCACAAAAGAAATATAACTTTCTTGCTCATCACAAAAGTACAACTTTTGTCACAAAAAAACATAACTTTTTCATTCATATTTTTAGGGATGCACACTATTTGTATTGTATGACGTTTGATGGTCTTGTTAAGTATGTTATTGTTTTTAATAAATATTTTCTATGTTCAAAAAAAAAAAATTTGAATTATTAAATACATATAAGTCAATGAGCTCGTCTCCTTTGTTTTAATTACTGGTGTAGAAAGACTTTTCAGATAAGTATTCTATATATTTGTACAACATAAATAAATAAATGACAACTTTTTTAACTAAACTGGTTCAACAATTTTTCACATATTATCAAAAGTTGTACAAAACATATTATAATTTCTTTTAATTTTTTTAAGCTAACAATCTAAAAAATTATGTTCATAAAAACTAACACAAGTTATTCCAATTGAGGTCTATATACAAGGTGCTATTTATTTTAATTTTAGATTGGTCCGATTGTTTCTTTATTATACAATAACAAATATTTTACTAAAATTTCTAACCAGCAAACACAAAGACAATGAGTTTCGCGTGTATTTGATAAATGAATTTCACTACTATAATGTCTAATGATAAAAAAAAACATTTGTTAAAAAATTCACGTATAGAATTACTTCATTCCGTCGGAAAAGGTTTACCATGTGAATCCCCAAAAAATTACATATGGTAGACACATTTTATATAAAAAAATATAATTTTTAATATCACAAAAAATTTAAGTTTGACCTTCATCACAAGAAATATAACTTTCTAGCTCATCACAAAATGTTGGACCATTTTAATATTTTATATTTATTTATTGATTTATCTTTTTCATAAATGGGATTTTATTTCTTTGGTAACCTCTTGGTCATAAATGGAGGTTAAATAGAATTCATGAACTTGGTTAATGGTCATTATTTTGGTGTAACCATTTTCTCTTTATTGCTTGGAGTCTCTCCATTTTCTCCTGTTTAATGGTCTTTATTTTTGGTGTAACTGTAAGGTCCTAATGGCCTATATATAGTCCTTCTCATCTACTCTTTTCTATACCAACACACACCAACTATTTTCTATACAAGAGAGATTACTAGCAAAGAAGGGTGTTTTTCTTGGTGGAGCTTTGGGTTCACCATCTTGTGCAAAGTTGGCCTGAACCATACAAAAGTGGTTGGGTTGTTGTATCCTGGAGGGGACAAGTCATAGTTTTGTGACTGCTGCATCGGTATTGGGGTTCTTCCTACCGCAGTGGGCTTGATCTCCTTAAAGAAAATGAGATATCCATGCCTCAGCCTGATCTATTTGTATCTTATTTTCTTTGCATCATTTATCAATAAAATATAATTTTTTCTGGTATTTTTACCAACAATTTTTAAGGAGATCAAACATGGAACAAGTACAAAAAAAAAAACCAATGATGGGATTTGAGATCTCAATAAGCCTTTCAAGTTCAAAGGAGTTCATTTTAAGAGGTGGAAAGGAAAAGTTCTTTTTTACCTTAACCTTTTGAAAGTTGCATATGTTCTTACCGAAAAGAATCCAAACAAAATCCCAGCCGAGGAGATGAATGATGAAGACTACGAGGCACATGAAGCAAAAGTGGCTTCCTATAATACAGATGAGTATAAATATCACTTTTATCTCTTAAATTGCCTTACTGATCAATTTTATGATTATTACTGTGACACCACTTACACTTTGTCATCTATTAATTTTTAGCATGCTTGCTTGTGTTATGTAAATAATAAATATGTGGGAATCATGAGTAGTTTATGATTAATTCCTAAAGTGACAAAAATTTTGAGAAATGTGAAGTTTGTAGTAAAGAAAAAATTACCAAGAGGCCTCATAAAAGTGTTCAAAAAAATACCGAATTGCTAGAATTATTTCATACTGATTTGTGTGAGTTTGAAGGAATTTTAACTCGGGGTGGTAACCAATATTTTATCACTTTTATTTATGGTTTTTCAAAATACACAAACATATATTTATTAAAAAATAAAAGTGATGCTTTTGAGAAATTTAAAGAATTCCCTCTTGAAGTGGAAAATCAATTCGGTAAAAAGATTAAAAGAATTAGAAGTGATAGAGGTCGGGAGTTTAGTCATTGGGAATTATTCATGAGACTACTCCACCATATTCACCTTCATCTAATGGCGTAGCTGAAAGAAAAAATAGAACGTTAATTGACTTGACGAATGCTATGCTTATTGATTCAGGTGCTCCCTCAAATCTTTGGGGCGAGGCTATTTTGACAGCTTGCCATGTGATAAATAGAGTGCCATACAAAAAGACTAAAATTGTACCTTATGAGTTGTGGCGGGGGCATAAACCAAATCTAGGTTATTTGAGGGTTTGGGGTTGTTTAGCTTTTGTGAGGCTTGCAGATCCTAAACGACCTAAATTGGGTGAACGAGCTACCACCTATGCTTTTCTTGGTTATGCGTTGCATAGTACAACTTATAGATTTTGTAATATTATTTTTCAATCAGGTGATGCTATTTTTCATGAAAATAAATTTCCTTTCAAATCTAGAAATAATGGAGGTCAAATAATTTCTGAAAATATTTTATCCATGCCTAACTCTTCTACTCCTTCTCAAGTTTTTCAAGAACAAGAAAATTTTCAAATTCAACCAAGGAGGAGTAAACGAGCTAGAGTTGAAAAAGATTTTGGCCTTGACTATTATCTTTACAATGTGGAAGAAATTCTTCTTACGGTGCAAGAAGCTTTATCATCACCTGATGCTATTTTCTGGAAAGAGGCTGTAAATGATGAGATAAATTCACTACTTTCAAATAAAACATGGAAGCTAATGGATTTACCTCCAATTTGTAAAACTATTGGGTGTAAATGGGTCCTTTGTAAAAAACTTAAATCGGATGGAACTATAGGTAAATATAAAGCGAGGCTTATCACTAAAGGTTTTAAGCAACAAGTTGATCTTGATTTCTTTGATACTTTTTCTCTGGTTATTAGAGTTACATCCATTAGACTGTTGATTGCAGTGGCTGCAATTCATGATTTAAAAATTCATCAAATGGATGTAAAAACAACATTTTTAAATGGAGATCTAGATGAGGAGATTTACATGGACCAACCTGAAGGCTTTGTGGAGCCTGGCCAAGAAAGCAAGGTGTGTAAGCTAACTAAATCCCTTTATGGTTTAAAACAAGTTCCTAAACAGTGGCATGAGAAATTTGATTCCTGCATGCTTGGGAATGGCTATAAGACTAATGAATATGATAAGTGCATATATTATAAAACTTGTGAAAATGCACATGTGATTATTAGCCTATATGTGGATGATCTACTTATCTTTGGCTCTAATTTGCATATTATAAATGAGACTAAAAATATGCTCAATAGCCATTTTGATATGAAAGAACTTGGTGAAACCAATTTTATTTTGGGAATTAAAATTACCAAGACTAATGATGGTATTTTTCTTGATCAGTCGCATTATATTGAGAAAATGTTAAAGAAATATAATTTTCTAGACTGTAAACATGTTGCTACTCCTTTTGATGCAAGCATACATTTATCTGTTGTAATAAATGAAAAGGAAGTAATTAATCAAAAGGAATATGCCAGCATGATTGGTAGTTTGAGATATGCTACTAACTGTACTAGACCTGACATTGCATATACTATTGGAGTACTTAGCAGGTTTACTAGCAAGCCAAGTTGAGATCATTGGCTAGCCATGGGAAGAATTATGAGATATTTATCTGGAACCAAAAATTATGGTTTGTTTTATAACAAGTATCATACGGTACTTGAGCGATATAGTGATGCCAATTGGAACACTTTGTCAGGTGATTCTCTCTGTACCTCGGCTTTTATTTTTACCTTGGGTGGTGGTGTTATATGTTGGAAGTCGAAAAAACAGACTATAATTGCTAATTCTACAATAGAGGCTGAGCTTATAGCATTAGCTTCAGCATGTGAGGAAGCGAATTGGTTGAGAGATTTGTTACATGAAATTCCTTTTTGGGAAAAATCAATTCCTCCTGTGTTAATTCGTTGTGATAGCACTGCTGCTATTGGTAAAGTGAACAATCATTTTTATAATGGTAAATCCAGACCTATTCGAAGGAAACATAGTAATGTGAGATCTTATTTGAGTAATGACATCATAACTGTGAATTATGTAAGATCTTGTGACAATCTTGCGGATCCGTTAACCAAGGCCTTGGCGAGAGATAGGGTCTAGAATACATCGAGGGGGATGGGTTTGAAGCCTATAAAATCATAAACCATGTATGAGGATACCCAACCTAGGGACCAGAGATCCTGTAACTAGGTTCAATGAGAAGAACGAATTATATGGTGGTCGTAAAAAATGCACTCTTTAATATTTTGTTATCCATCCCTATGATGTAAGTGCATTTGTCCTGTAATGTTGGAGGGTTGAGTTTTTACACTCTTAATGAAATTCTGTAGCCCTTGTTGAGTGGGGTGTGTAAATTACAGGAACATCCTTGACAGATTTCACCTATGTGAGTATGAAAGTGGGGTCGCTTTCTATGAGAACAAGGTTTATTCTCGAATATGCTCATGAAAACTGGGATTAGCACAAGGCCGTAATGTGCTAGCTATTAAAGCTCATGTCAACACCTGGATTATTATGTGTGAGCGGTAATTCTTTATTTCCGCTAAGCAGTCATAGTTCAAGTCTGAGACCACTATTGACTCTGGAGTAAAGGTTGTTGTTTCACTAATGAAGGTTCAATGCAAAACACACCTCATGATGCATACTAATCTATCTTTGTTTGGTAATCTTTTTTATCCTGTTGATATTAAAATGAGTGGCGGATTGTTGGACCATTTTAATATCTTTTATTTATTTATTTATATATCTTGGTCATGAATGGGGTTTCATTACTTTGGTAACCTCTCATCTTGGACATAAATGGAGTTTCATAACTTTGGTAACCTTTTTGTCATGAATGAAGATAAATTAGAATTAATGACCTTGGTGGTGAGTTAATTTTGGAGTTTCTCCATTTTCTCTAGATTAATGATCATCTTTATTTTTGGTGTAACTGTAAAGTCCTAATGGCCTATATGTAGTCCCTCTCATCTACTCTTCTCTATACCAACACACACCAAATATTTTCTATACAAGAGAGATTACTAGCAAAGAAGGGTGTTTTTCTTGGTGGAGCTTTGGGTTCACCATCTTGTGCAAAGTTGGCCTGAACCATACAAAAGTGGTCGGGCTGTTGTATCCTGGAGGGGACAAGTCATAGTTTTGTAACTGCTGCATCGGTATTGGGGTTCTTCCTACCGCAGTAGGCTTGATCTCCTTAAAGAAAACGAAATATCTGTGCCTTAGCCTGATCTATTTGTATCTCATTTTCTTTGCATCATTTATCAATAAAATATAATTTTTTCTGGTATTTCCACCAACAATAACTAAATTCACCATCTAATACTCCATCATGATTAGACAAAATCGATGAAAATTCACTATCAACAAATTCTCGAGCTCCAGATGAAATTCCTGACTGATTTTTGGTTGAGAAAGCTTTGATTGACATATGACTAGTGGATGACCCTGGTGTTTGAGTACTTACTGGTGCTTCCTTTGCTTCATCAGTAATTCCTTGAAGTATGCTATCAGTAACCTTGCTGAACTTGGCCATTTTAACCTTTAGTGCTTTGTCCTCACACCAAAGTCCATTTTCTTTCAGCAGAGCCATATCCGCTCCTACCGAGCAATCATACTTGATAAACCAAAATCTGGATCCTGTAGATTTATGCTTCTTGTTCAGAATATATGCATCCAACACCACACTGAAATTTGAGAAGAGCTGAAATAACCTTTTCGCCCCCATCGATGATCATAAGTTGTCCACAAACACTGAGTAAATGGTATTCCTGCTTAAAGCCCTCTCTGCTTAACCACCATGCCTTCGAACCACCAGGTGCCACCCTTCATGTCCATTCGTACTGATTTGTCCCCCTCATTTCAAAGCTACCAGTTGATTGGAGTTTTTCACCACCGTCGCAATCCTACCAACACCTTTTTACTATGATAAGTGAGTTGTTATTAGTAATGAGAGGATTCTACAATACACACCCTTTATCAGAAGTACCTTTAGTTACATCATTTTTTTTTTAATTTTTTTTTAGTTATGACATTATTTTGAGATATTTTGCTATGCCTCATTTAGTGTTTGATTATGATTTTTTTTTTAGTTATGATTTAAAAAGTATAAAATTGTATAATTTTTTTCTTTAGTTATAAACTGAGTGCCACAATTTTTTCTATACAAATAAATTTTGTGTACACAAATTTTATACTATATGATGTGAAATTTTGCTGTCATTTCAATTCAAACAAAAATAGGTACCATTTAATTTCGAAATTTTTTTTACTGCCATGACATTAATTTTGAATTGATTATATATATATTTTTTAACAATATTATAGCCATATTTGGTTTCTGTTTTGAGATATTATTTCAAAAATAATTTTTTAGAGAGAATTTAGAAAATTTACAATTTTGTTTGGTTGTATATTTTCAAAATAGTTTTGGAGTTTGTGTGAAAAAGTGATTAAAAATAAGAGATAATAAAGAAAAAGTGATTGATTGATGTCTAGCAGAGAGAAAAGTGATTATAAATTATTATTTTTTTATTTTTTAAATTTCAACCAAATATGTTTTTGGATTTTTTTTTTCTTTTTTTTTGCAAAATTATGTTTTGATAGACAAGCCAAACATGCCATATGTGTTTCCAAATTATGTTGTATTGTTATAAAGCACTCGAACAATAAATCCAATTTTAAATTTTATTTGTCAAAAGATTCACGCATCAAAATATTATGTTCATAAGGACAAGTTTTTACAAAATGACCAAAATACATACTCTTATACATACATGAATATGTTGAAATTGACCCATTTCTTCAAACCATCTCTCTCTCTCTCTCTCTTTCTCTCTGTATCTACTTTCTCTTCAAACCCTACATGTCTCTTCCTTCATTACATCCATAGCAAGGAGATCAAGGCTTGGCTCAACAGTGACAATGATCATCATCAACACTCTTACTAAAGATCTTCTCACTATTGTTGCGACCGATTCCACTCCGATCGCTTTGAACCTGCTACAAAGAAGTTTCTAAATACTCTCCAGAGGACATATGGATCTTGTATCAACAATAGGGACGTGAAGGACATGTTCACCCAAGCATTTTCCTTCAGAAACAAATTTGTGACAACCCTATTACATAATATGCCTTTATTAATCTAATTTTGAATTTTACTTATGTATTTAATGTGATTTTGTATGCATATCTGTTCATTGTTGGAATATCTGTTATGATTTCTGTTTCGAATTCAAAATTGAAGGCCTTAATGGCTTCATAAACCAAAATTCATAAGTTTAATAAGGATAGCATAATTTCTACAGCCTATTGAGAAGTTTGATTAAAATTTGATTCAGTTTAGAAAAATTAAGTTTTGATTAAATTAAGCTTTGTTTAATTTGTTCTAGGCCTTGATTAATTAGCCATAAACTTGTTTAATTAACTTAAGCTAATCACAAGTATATATACATGTTTTATGAGAGCCTTAAGCTCATTCTTGAGCTGAAATTTGTTGGAGAAACTTTGTAGAGAGAGTGAACTCTCATTTAGAGAGAGAGAGAGAGTATGTGTGAGAGATTGGAGAAGAACTTTAGGATTTTGCTTGAGAAGCTCAAGATTGTACAAGGATAGGTGTAATTCAAGGCTCTAGGTAAGGAATTGACCTTTAATTCATGAAGATAATCCATCTATCTCATGTAATTAAGAAGTGATTGTGCTAGTTTATGAATAATTGGAAAGAATTTGGCTCAAAGATAATGAAAAATTGTAATAGCTTTACATACATGCATGATTATGTTAAGTTTTGCCATGTTGAATTTGAATTCTATTATCCATGTTGAATTGGAAGCTAATTTGCCCATACATCATTGATTTCTAAAGCTTCGAGAGTTTTACTTCATGAATTTAAGAATCAAGTTCATATTTTGAAGAGTACAAGAGAAAAGAGTTTGAAAATCTTACATTCATTAAGGTTTTAAGCTCAATTTTTCTAAATTGATGAGTTTTGAGTAAAGGGTTTGCAAATGATCATCTATGTATGTTTATTGAATAAGCCATGCATGAGTTTTGCTTTTGAAAGGGTGTTTGGAAACTCAAACTTTCAGTTTTAAAACCCAGAATTCGGCCTTATAACTCGAGCGACCAAGTTATCGCTCAAGCGTACATACCATGCATCTAGTATTTTTGTAGAGCATTGCACATGGCTCGAGCGACCTTAGTTTGTTTTGCACTTTGGCTCGAGCGACCATCGAGCTTAGATTCAAACCATCCAATACTTTTGCAGACCATATGGTATGCTCAAGTGACCAATGTTGCACTCGAGCTAAGTGCCCTGTTTTAGTATATTTTAAAAAGTCACATTTTGTTCATATTGGCATCCTCTCTTCCTTTTAAGCATTCTTAGGCATGATTTGGGCCTTCATAATGAATCAATGAGTTAGAATGAGACTTAAAAGAATTCAATAAATTAAAGGATGATTTGATTAAGCAATGTGATTCAATGAGTGTAAGTTATGAATTATGTAGGTTCATCCACGAGGGCGTGTTGGCAACTAAATCATTGTCAATAATATCTTAGTAAAGATATTTTTATGTACATTATTTTCTAAGTGTTACCAATGTGGTAAGTTTTTCCAAACCTATGATTTTGTATTATGAATGAGCCTTCTATCTGTCTGAACTATGTAATATTTGTGAATGTGATTCATAAGATAAAAAAGTACATGTTGGACCTAAGGTCGTGCTGTATATTTGAAATGGACCCAAGGTTATTTTGTATAGTTAATAAGATGGACCCAAGGTCGTTCTGTACAGTTAATAAGATAGATCCAAGGCCATTCTGAATATTTGATAAGTTGGGATATATGTTATGTGTGGACCTAATTGTCATTATACAGTTGTAATTGATTAGACCCAAGGCTGTTCTACTAAGTATAATTTGTTCCATTCTGTGCTTCTCTATATGTTAGACCAGAGGTCGTTCTGTTATGTTTTAGACCCGTGGTTGTTCTGTTATGACAAGAATTTGGGTATGAGATTAATTACGTTATGTATTAGAACTCATTCATATAACCTATTTACTCGGATGTTATTCATTGAATTTTAGCTCACTTCGTTACATATATGTATGTAGGTGAACAGCGGGATATCTAGCCTTAAAGGAGTCTGGAATTTATCGAATTTTGTGAAGTCAACCCTAAAGTGCCTCTCAGATGAGGCTTTGTTACTTTTATTTTTGTTGGTCATGTTTGACCACGATTTGTACTTTGACCCTTAAGTGTTACAAGATCATATTTTGTACTTGTGTGGAATGATTTATGGATATGTGTAATATTTTTATATATTTATGATCAGATGTGAGTTATTAACATATATAATGTTTTTGTTCATGCCACTTATGCATAAGCTCATTGGACAAATTTTATTATTCTGCTTCCGTTTTGCGCCCCATATATTTAAATATGATTTGAATTTTGCCTGAGGTTGTAGGTAATCTCATGATTACTGATTGGTTATGATCTAAACCTCTAAGGGTGGGTTCGGGTCATGATAAAGTGATATAAGAGCACAAATTAATAACTCACACACTTGTCCAATTGAGTAATAAGGTGTCCAAAAAAGACTTAAGGATGCATTCATCTGTTAAGTATATACTTATGTGCATTGAAATTATGCAAATATGTGAATATGTGAGATATGAACTGTTGTGCTTATGCATAAATATGTAAATTTCTATGTTTATTATAATAAACTTTTTATAGATAATGGTGAGAACTAGGACTGATGAGATAGGGGAGTCCTCCACTGCCTGTCTAGACAGAATAGATAGAATGATTCAGGAAATGGTTGAATCACTAATGCAACAACAGCAACAACCACCCCCACCTCCATCAATGCCTATACAACCTCCAATACAAAAGCACCAGGCGGATGATCACACGATTGCTTTGAATAAAAAATTCAAGAAAATGAAACCACCATATGGGGATAAGTGGATCCTTTGAAAGCCTAGGCATGGGTTCTCATCATTGAAAAAAGTATTTCTGCACACTAATGTACAGAAAGTTCTATTACCGGCCTTTACCTTGGAAGGCAACGCTTATAGGTGGTGGATGTTAGTCAGAGATAAAAAAGTGGGAATCAGTTGGGCCCAATTTCTTGGGATCTTTTACGATAAGTGCTTCCCTCAATGCATCCGAGATCGGAAGGTAACTGAATTTGAAGGGTTGAAACAAGGCAACCAAATAGTAGCTGAATACAAGGCACAGTTCACTGAGTTAGCCAAATTCGCACTACACATAGTCGATATTGATTACAAGAAAGCGAGAAAATTTGAAGGTAGACTTCGGAATGCAATCCTAAAAAAAGTGAATGTTTTGAAATTGCCAAAATACGTAGATGTTCTTGATAAAGCTGTAATGTCTGAATCAAATTTAGCTTCACATAACTGACTGTTTGAATGAAAAGGAAAGAGACATGATTATTATTCAAATAAGGGATCATCGTCATCAAAAAAGCAAAATTTGGGAACGTCTAATGTCTCAAATTCCACAAGAGTCCCCGCACCGACATGCAATGAATGCGGCAAGAAACGTCAGAGAGTTCGCTACTATACTTCTAGGCATGCTTTAGGTGTGGTAAGACAAGGCATATGGACAGAGATTGTCCACAAATTAAGCAAAGAAGCGGAAGACCAACCGCTAGTTCAACCGGATTGGTCCCAATGCCAGGAAACACTGCAAGACCAGTTGTTACGAGAGATACACTTAGGTAAAGAGGAGTTTTTGCATTTGTCCTGGGTGATTCATGGAATATTGAGACCGTCATCTCAGGTACCCTCTATATTTGCAACTAAGATGCTTTTGTGCTAATTGATTCGGGTTGGACACATTGTTTTGTATCTACTACATTTGCATATAGATTGAATAGACCCATGGCATCATTACTTTATGTGTTATGTGTGTCTGCTGCATTTGGGGAATCTATTTATTGTTCATTTGTATATAATGCTTGTGAAATCATTATTGGGAATACTATGTTGTTTGTAGACTTGTTGTCTCTTGATATTAGGCATTTTGATATAATTTTGGGGATGGACTGGTATTAATTGTATAACAAAATGAGTTTTGTTTAGACGTGATAAAATTTTGTTTGAGGCTAACGATGTAGTACCTCCACCTTACTTAATTTTGGCAATGAAAGCATGTAAACTACTTAAGAAGGGATGTCAGGGCTATCTGTGTAGTATTTTGACTAATCAATCCATGAATACTATGTTAGATGATATTCCAGTAGTTAGAGAATTCCCCGATGTGTTTCCGGAAGAATTACTAGGATAGTTGGTAGACTGAGAAATTGAATTTACCATTGAAGTTATGTCGAGTACTCAACCCATCTTAAAAACTCCATATATGACGTCAACTACTGAAATAAAGAAATTGAGGGATTAGTTTTAAGATTTACTTGACAAGGGTTTTATCCGATCGAGTACTTCACCATGGGGTGCACCGATTCTATTTGTAAAAAAGAAAGACGAAACACTTCGATTATGCATAGATTACTGAGAGCTGAATAAGGTAGTAATCAAGAGCAAATATCCTTTTCCTCGTATTGATGACTTATTTGATCAGTTACAGGGTTTACAAGTGTTTTCGAAGATTGATTTGAGATCCGAATACCATTAGTTGAAAGTGAAAGCTGAAGATGTTGAGAAAACTACATTCCGAACAATGTACAGGCATATGAATTTTTAGTTATGCCATTTGGAGTGACAAATACACTTGTAGCATTTATGGACCTTATGAACCAAATTTTCAAATCCTATCTTGATACTACACAGATAGCATTGATGATCTTTTGGTTTACTTAAAAAGTAAAGAAGAACATGAACAACATTTGAGAACCATTTTCTAAACACTTAAGGAGAAAAAATTATATGTAAAATTGAAGAAATGTGAATTTTGGCTAGATAAGGTTACATTTTTAGGGCATATGATTAACAGGAATGAGATTTCAGTAAATTCACAAAAGATTGAGGCAATTGTGAATTGGCCTACACTACAAATATAACGGAAGTCTAAAACTTCATGGAATTAGCTGGATATTACAAAAGGTTTGTGAAAGACTTCTCAAAGATAGTTGTACCACTTACCTAACTTACTCGAAAGGGGGAACTGTTTGAATGGACTGATGAGAGAGAATTTGTTTTTTACAAACTGAAAATGAGGCTAACCACAGTACTAGTTTTAACATTCCCATCAGGTACGGAAGGTTTTGTTATTTATAATGATGCTTCTTACAAGGGTTTGGTTATGTTTTGATGCAGAATGGAAAAGTGATAGCTTATGTTTCTCGACAATTGAAACCTCATGAAAAGAACTACCCGACTCATAACTTGGAGTTGGCCACCGTCGTATTTGCTTTGAAAATTTGGTGCCACTACCTCTATGGAGCTACATATGAAGTTTACATTGACCACAAGAGTTTGAAATACTTTTTCACTCAAAAGGAGTTAAACATGCGACAGAGGAGATGGTTAAAACTGATTAAAGACTATGATCTTCAAATTCAATATCATCTAGGCAAAGCCAACACTGTAGCTGATGCTCTGAGTAGGAAGTCAACGGGTTGCTCACTAAAAAAAAAGAATTGTTAAAAGACTTGAAAGGATTTGAGATTGAAGTGATGTTTCGTGAACAAAGCAGAATGATTGCCGTTATTTTAGCTCAAACGGTAATTATTGATGAGATAAAGCAAAAACACAGGGAGAATGAATTCCTTAAGAAGGTATATGACGAGATAAAATAAAATCCAAGACTGGGGTTCAGTGTTGAGAACCAAGTGTTGAGATTTCAAGGGAAACTGTGTGTCCCAAACACTTCTAACTTGAAAAAAAAAAAAATTTACACGAGGCTCACAAATTGAAGTTTTCAATGCATCTGGGCAATAATAAAATGTATTAAGACTTGAAGCAAAATTATTGGTGGCCTAGTATGAAAAAGAAAATTGCAGATTATGTATTCAGATGCCTTTAATAGCAAGTCAAAGCTGAACATCAAAGACCGGCAGGGTTATTTCAACATCTTCTCATTCCTGAATAGAAATGGGAACACATAACCATGGACTTTATAGTTGGTTTACCTCGAACACCTGAATGTATGAACTCTATCTGGGTTATTATGGATAGATTAACGAGATCTGCATATTTTCTACCTGTGAGAACTGTTTATGATGTTTATAGACTTGTCATTATTTATATCGATGAGATTGTTCATTTGCATAGAGTTTTGGTATCTATTGTTTCAGATAGGGATCCAAAAGGTTAGTAGAGGCCGGTCTTCGGACCGGGCGAAAGGGGGTGCTCATAGCTGACCTTCCCCGATCGTACCCAAGCTCCCGAGCCGAGACAACTCCGGTGATGATGGACATGTGGCCTTCGGCACCGAGTCAGGGTTTCCTAAATTTCCCCATTTTAAAAATATTTAGGTGGCGACTCGGTATCTGGCAAAGCAGTCCATGTTTGGCACTACTTTTTTCAAAAATCTGTTTCTCAAAACGATTTGCCAGATTTGGACTCTTTGGTTCAGATTAAGAACCGCGACAACAAAAATCGCGAGTCCGAACTGTAGTAGTGAGGTCCCCCCTCCGCGGGCGCGTGCTACACGTTATTTTAGCTCAAACAGTAATTATTGATGAGATAAAGCAAAAACACAGGGAGGATGAATTCCTTAAGAAGGTATATGACGAGATAAAATAAAATCCAAGACCGGGGTTCAGTGTTGAGAACCAAGTGTTGATATTTTAAGGGAAACTGTGTGTTCTAAACACTTCTAACTTGAAAAAAAAAAATTTACACGAGGCTCACAAATCGAAGTTTTCAATGCATCTGGGCAATATTAAAATGTATCAAGACTTGAAGCAAAATTATTGGTGGCCTAGTATGAAAAAGAAAATTGCAGATTATGTATTCAGATGCCTTTAATGTTAGCAAATCAAAGCTGAACATCAAAGACAGGCAGGGCTATTTCAACATATTCTCATTCCGGAATAGAAATGGGAGCATATAACCATGGACTTTATATTTGGTTTACCTCAAACACCTGAATGTATGAACTCTATCTGGGTTATTGTGGATAGATTAACGAGATCTGCACATTTTTTACCTGTGAAAACTGTTTATGATGCTTATAGACTTGTCACTATTTATATCAATGAGATTGTTCATTTGCATAGAGTTTTGGTATCTATTGTTTCAGATAGGGATCCAAAATTTGTGTCTAGATTCTAGAAGAGCCTTCAAAGAGCAATGGGGATAGAATTCAGATTTAGTACTGCGTTCCATCTGCAAATTGATAGGAAATCAGAGAGGAGTATACAAATCTTAGAGGATATGTTCTGAATGTGTGTTCTGGATTTTCAAAAAAGTTAGGAAACCTACTTACCATTGGCAGAATTTGCATACAATAACAATTTTCATTATAGCATTGGTATGGCACCGTATGAAGCCTTGTATGGCATAAAATATAGATCTCTGATCTATTGAACAGAATTTGGGGACATAATTTTGCTTGATCTCGAGATTGTGCAAACAACTACTGAAAAAGATCAAAATCATTCAATAAATGCTTAAAACTGTATAAAGTCGACAAAAGAGTTATGCGGATCAAAGAAGAAGGGGTATTGAGTATGAAGTCGGTGATCATGTGTTCATTCGAGTAATTCCGATGAAGGGTCAATCAAGATTTGGCAAGAAAAGTAAGTTATCACCTGAGTATATTGGGCCATTTCAGATATTGAAAAGACTCAATCCAGTTGCGTATCGAATTGCTTTACCGCTAGGGATGGAACAAATGCACAATGTGTTTTATGTGTCAACGTTAAGGGGTTATCTCCGAGATCCATTCCATGTTATTGATCACCATCGGATAGCTCTCGATGGTAATATGGAATACGAAGAGAAATCAATCCAAATCATCGACCAACAAGTGAAACAGTTAAGGAATAGAGTAATCCCCATGGTTGAAATAGAATGGAAGAAACACTATGGCATGGAAGGAACTTGGGAGAAAGAAGATTAAATGAGACAAAGATATCCTGAGTTATTTCCGACACAAGGTAACGCAAGTTAGGAGGACCAAACATCTTAAGGGGGGAAGACTGTGCCTTTATTAATTTAATTTTGAATGTTACTTATGTGTTTAATGTGATTTTGTATGCATACTTGTTCATTGTTGGAATATTTGTTATGATTTATGTTTTGAATTCAAAATTGAAGGCCTTAATGACTTTGGAAACCAAAATTCATAAGTTGAATAAGGATAGCAAAATTTCTAGAGCCTATTGAGAAATTTGATTAAAATTTGATTCAGTTCAGAAAAATTAAGTTATGATTAAATGAAGCTTTGTTTAATTTGTTCTAAGGCTTCATTAATTATTCTTAAGCTTGTTTAATTAACTTAAGCTAATCACAAGTATATAAACTTGTTTTATGAGAGCCTTTAGCTCATTCTTGAGTAGAAATTTGCTCGAGAAACTTTGTAGAGAGAGAGAAAGAGAGAGATTGAAGAAGAACTTGAGGATTTTGCTTGAGAAACTCAAGTTTGTGCAAGGATAGGTGTAACTCAAGGCTCCAGGTAAGGAATTGACCTTTAATTCAGAAAGATAATTCATCTAGCTCATGTAATTAAGAAGAGATTGTGCTTGTTTATGAATAATTGGAAAGGATTTGGCTCAAAGATCATGAAAAATTATAATAGCTTTACATGCATGCATGATTATTTTAAGTTTTTCCATCTTGAGTTTGAATTCTATTACCCATGTTGAATTGGAAGCCAATTTCCCATACATCATTGATTTCTAAAGCTTCAAGAGTTTTACTTTATGAATATGAGAGTTAAGTTCATATTTTGAAAAATACAAGAGAAATCAGTTTGAAAATCTTACATGCACGAAGGTTTTGAGCTCATTTTTGCTAAATTGATGAGTTTTGGGTAAAGGATTTGCAAATGATCATGTATTTATGTTTGTTGAAGAGTGTTCAATCTTAAAGAACAAGCCATGCATGAGTTTTGCTTTTGAAAAGGTGTTTGGAAACTCAAGCTTTCAGTTTTGAAACCCAAAATTTGGCGTTATAGCTTAAGCGACCAAGTTATCGCTCAAGCGCACATACCACGCATCCAGTATTTTTGTACAGCATTGCACATGGCTCAAGCAACCAAGTGACTGCTCAAGTGACCTTAGTTTGTTTTTCACTTTGGCTCGAGTGACCATCGAGCCTAGATTCGGACCATCCAGTACTTTTGTAGACCATGTGGTCCGCTCGAGCGACCAATGTTGCGCTCAAGCTAAGTGCCCTATTTCAGTATATTTTGAAAAGTCATATCCTGTTCATATTTGCATCCTCTCTTCCTTCCAAGCATTCTTAGGCATGATTTGGGCCTCCCTAATGAATCAATGAGTTAGAATGAGACTTAAAAGAATTGAATAAGTTAAAGGATGATTCGAGCAAGCAATCTGATTCAATGTGTGTATGTTATGAATTGTGTAGGTTCATTCACGAAGGCATGTCGACAACTAAATCATTGTGAGTAATATCTTAGTAAAGATATTTTCATGTACATTATTTTCCAAGTGTTACCAATGTGGTAAGTTTCTGGAACTTATGATTTTGTGTTATGAATTAGCCTTCTATCTGTCTAAACTATATAATATCTATATATGGGATTAATGGGATAAGAATGTATATGTTGAACCTTAGGCCATTCCGTATATTTGAAATGGACTCAATGTCGTTCTATATAGTTAATAAGATGGACCCAATGTCATTCTGAATATCTGGATATCTGTTATGTGTAGACCTAATGGTCATTATAAAGCTACAATTGAGTGGACCCAAGGTTGCTCCGCTAAGTATAATCTTTTCCGTTCTATACTTATGTATATGTTGGACCAGACGAGACGTCGTTCTGCTTTGGACCTGAGGTCATTATGCTATGACAAGAATTTGGGTATGAGATTAATTACATTGTGTATTAGAACTTATTCATATAACCTCTTTACTCTGATGTTAGTCACTGGGTTTTAGCTCAATCCATTATATATATATATATATATGTAGGTGAGCAGCCAAATGCCTAGCCTTAGAGGAGTCCAAAGTTTACCGAGTTTTGTGAAGTTAACCCTGAAACACCTCTTGGATGAGGCTTTGTTCCTTTTGTTTTTGTTGGTCATGTTTAACCACGTTTTGTGCTTTCCTTAAGTGTTATAAGATAATGTTTTGTACTTGTGTGGAATGATTTATGGATATGTGTAATATTTTTATATGTCTATGATCAGATGTGAGTTATTAACATATAGAATGTTTTTGTTCATGCCACTTATGCATAAGCTCATTAGACAAATTTTATTATTCTACTTCGGCTTCTAGCCCTATATAGTTAAACATGATTTGAATTCTGTTTGGGGCTGTAGGTAATCTCATGATTATTTGTCAGTTATGATTCAAACCTCTAGGGGTGAGTTCGGGTCATGACAAATCCAGCTTTGGCGAAGTTGACACATCACAACCAGTCACCGAACCGTCGTTACAGTGGTCGAGCTCACAAGTGAGTTGGAAGATCTGGGCGATGCAGAGGGCCGAGACTTAAACTTGGCGGCCTCTACGGCTAGTTAATTTGGGAATGGGAGATAGAGAAAGGGAGGGAGAGAGAGAGAGAGAGGTTTGTTTCTCCACCTGCCCTATTTCTAGAGCATGTAAAAACTTTCTCACTCTCTTCCATTATTGAAATTTGTAGTATCGATGAACACCTTATTTTGCTCATGGCAACCCTATTTTCCTTTTTTTTCTTTTCCCTTCTTGGTGATAAATGCTTTAGATTTACAGTGGGACTGGTAATGCTTTTTAGAGGGGAAAATGGAAACGATTGTTGCATCTAGTGCCATTACCTTAGTTATGTGCCTACCTCAAGATGGAATTGCAGTAACTGATGATGAACTTCTCAACAATTTTTGCTTTCATTCTTTGCAATCACCTTGCCATCTGATTCCTTCCTCTTTTTTATTAGTTATGCTTTTGATTGTATACATTCATAGTCTGACCCACCTCTTCCTCTCTGAACATATGGCAAATCATATTCTTATAAATTTACATAGATTCCCATTATGTATATTAATTAATGTTTTCACAGATAAAGTGATTTTATTTTTAAAAAATTCTATTATGTTGTCACATGAAAATTCAACAAATCAAGGAAAGAGAAAAGAGAAGTAGTACGTAGGGGTATAAAATCGGCCCACCGGCCTGCGGCCCAGCCCGCTTAGGCCCGGGCTCAAGCCTAGCCCATGACCATGGGCCTGCGCTTGGGCCATGTGTTTTGGGGCCTAGCTTGGCTCACCACCCCACTCCTAGGTCCAGTACGCCTGAGGCCTAATATCATTTTTAAGCTATTTTAATGGGAAAAAAAAATAAAATTTGGTGATTTTTTATTTTTTTGAATAAAAATATAGTTAGACCCACCTCAAGCTCGAGCCTAAGCTTAGGCCCAACTACTCAGCTCGACCTCGATCCGTGGCTCGATTTTGAGTGGGTTTCAACCTAGGTCGATATTTTTTCCATATGAGCTCGACTTAAAATTGACAAGAGCCCGCGAGGACTAACTATAGGTTGGCCCTAGCCTGGGCCTGGGCAGGCTAGACAGAATTTACACCTCTAATATGGATGTAAAATCAGACCATCGGCCCGTGACCCGCACGTGGCCTAAGCCTGATCCCGAGGCCGAGCCCATCCCATAACCCTAGGCCTAGGCTGTGTGTTTTGGGGCTCAGCCTGCTCAAGGCCCACTCCAAGGTCTGTCTGAGGCCTAATATCATTTTCAAGCTATTTTGGTGAAAAAAAGTAAAATTTTGGTGAATTTTGTTTTAAAAACAATAATTAGACTCGGCCCCATTGATTTTGAGTGGACTTGGGCCTGAGCCTAGGCCAAGATTTTTCCACGTTGCCTGACCCAAAAATTGGAGGGAGCCCGTAAGGCCCAGCAGTGGGTCGGCTTGAGCCGAGGCTCAGGTAGGTTGGGCCGAGTTTACACCCATACAAGTGGGCTTGTAGAGAGATAGATAGAGAGAAAAAAAAGAAAAGAGAGGTGTAAAAATTCAATAGATCATGTGGTAAATTTCAACAGATAAAATTTCACACAGATGAAAACTCAACACATAATTGTTAATAAAAATTAAAAATGTAAAATTAAAAACAAAATGTCCTCAAAAATAACAAAAATACTTCTCACAAAAATATTTTCCAAATACTATACTTGTCACCAAAAAAAAAAAAAGATAAATAAATAAATACCCAGCGGACTTTTCACCTATTTTATTTTATTATTAATCAATTATAAGACTTTGTTTTTTCAGTTGGTTTCTTTATAAATTTATGGTAAATCTCACGAAAATGGTAAATGGGAAATGTATTCTCAATTTAGTGAAAATCTTTTTAAAAATTTAACATTTGTGGAATGAAAATAATTTCAAAGCAATCAAATTTTACTTTGGTCCATATAATTTCAAATTGAATAGTTTGATTCCTACATTTTAAATCTAGTTTTAATTTGTTCATTTCATTCAAGTTGGATTAAAGTTAACAAATTTGAAATATTTGTTAGTTTCATAATATGTACATGTAGAAACAAAATTAATAGAATTTTGGAAGAAATGACTAAACTAAAACTAAAGTTAAAGTGTAGAAATTAAATTGTTCAATTTAAAACTATAGAGACTAGAATGAAATTTAGATGAAACTACCGAAATTAAAAGTATAATTAACTCATATATATTGTGGGTGTTGATTTCCGACCACACAATCAAAGGGAAAAACTCAACTGGAGAGAACTGGCAGAATAGATTAAGCCCGAACAACCTATTACAGAAAGATAAGAATTCGGCGATGGTTTGTCCACCCGGGGGCACTCCGACGATCAAGTCAGTAATCAATATCTCTCAAAGATAGCAATTTATGCTTAACTCACAAGAAATAACAGTATATCACTCATAAAAACATACCTTAGACCCACGAGGGTGTACTGCTTTGATACCCAGTACTGACCTGATCCTTATAGAAGCCTTACTTCAATGGACTCAGGCTCAATGCCTATCCTTGACCCTCAGCTAGATAGGGATAAACTCCCTAAGAGCTTTATCTTTATCCAAACTGAGATCCTTCCCTGTTCTAGGACTCTTGTCCTTTATCCGCTTATCCCTAATTTTGGTATTTCCGTAGATAACCTCGGCTTGCCCGAGATTATCTCGACAGCGTGACCAAGCCACGTGGCACCTCGGTTGACACTTCGACGTCACCTTGGTCATGTGCTTTCATTCACAAAATATGTCCCCACAACTGCCCCCTAGGTTCTATTACCTCGGCAATTTGATGTAATGGAACCTACATCGTTCACCCATATAGAATGTCGGCTAAAATTACATTTCTTCTTCACAACCAAGATCATTTCATCGGCTTCAAGTACCCATGACTCAAATGTCCACTTTACCACGGGTCAAGAATCAAGAATCAAGTTCTTTAGACATCCTAAGCAAGGTCGTTCCTCTAGCCAAGGTTGTTGCTTCATTAACTCAAGAACTCCAAGAGTTTAATGTGCGCATGAGCTGTCACGCACAGTTTCCTCAACCGTTCCTTCAACGCGTCCCTTTCTTATTGGTTCATACCCGACAAGTGCTATCAGGTCGCGTCGCTTCTGTGCACGCCGCCTAACAAGCACGTCATCCAAGGCATTTTAATTACTTTTTGCCGCATTTTCTTTTTAACAAAAACTCTTTTGCTCTCTCTGTCTTTTCACTTCGCATTCTCGCATTCTCTTTCAAAGTTTTCTCTGTCTACGAATCTTCCTTCAAACCTCCATTACCATGTTTGTGAGCTTTCTGTGATCATCTAACTACCATTTTCGGTGAGCTTTTTATTGTCAGGCTCTAGACAATCATTGGACTCCGGCGGTCCTTATTCTAGCGTACTTTTTGTCTGCTTCACTTGGTAAGTTCACAATTTCTTTCCTCTTTAAGTTCGGTCTTTCATTGTTCCTTCGATTTATTCTAAATCTGTTACCTATTTACATGCTGTTCGTTGCCATTGCAAATCAATTTTTGTTCTTGAATCTTCATTGTACAATATATCCTTGTGTCTATTCACAATGTTCGTGATTCCCGCACATAGTGTTCATAAATTTGAAGTTTTAACAATTTTGCCAATGTTCTGCACACACCTACTCAATGTTTCTTGAAAAAATACTGCTTTCTTGATTTTGAATCATGCTCATTTCTGTTTTTCTTTGACTTGTTTTTAGATTTTTGCCTTCGATTCTTGTTTCCATATAGGCCTAGGTTTGGGATTTGATAGAAATCACACTCTTTTAAGGAAAATTGAAACGAATTCCCACTCTTTTAACAAGCACGTCATCCAAGGCATTTTAATTACTTTTTGCCGCATTTTCTTTTTAACAAAAACTCTTTTGCTCTCTCTGTCTTTTCACTTTGCATTCTCGCATTCTCTTTCAAAGTTTTCTCTGTCTACGAATCTTCCTTCAAACCTCCATTACCATGTTTGTGAGCTTTCTGTGATCATCTAACTACCATTTTCGGTGAGCTTTTTATTGTCAGGCTCTAGACAATCATTGGACTCCGACGGTCCTTATTCTAGCGTACTTTTTGTCTGCTTCACTCGGTAAGTTCACAATTTCTTTCCTCTTTAAGTTCGGTCTTTCATTGTTTCTTCGATTTATTCTAAATCTGTTACCTATTTACATGCTGTTCGTTGCCATTGCAAATCAATTTTTGTTCTTGAATCTTCATTGTACAATATATCCTTGTGTATATTCACAATGTTCGTGATTCCCGCACATAGTGTTCATAAATTTGAAGTTTTAACAATTTTGCCAATGTTCTTAGCTTTTGCACATCTGCACACACCTACTCAATGTTTCTTGAAAAAATGCTGCTTTCTTGATTTTGAATCATGCTCATTTCTATTTTTCTTTGACTTGTTTTTAGATTTTTGCCTTTGATTCTTGTTTCCATATAGGCCTAGGTTTGGGATTTGATAGAAATCACACTCTTTTAAGGAAAATTGAAACGAATTCCCCCTTGATCTTCAAAAAACCCTCGCCCCAGTTCCAGTTTTAGGTTTTGGCCGAGGTATTCAAACCTATATCCATCACTCTGTTATCCAACCACTTTAGCCGAGATAATAGGCATGTTCAGATGGAGAGTAGATGCCCCAGAAAAACTTGAGCACTTTAGGAGAAAATTTTTTATCCCTATCGACGTCCAACTTAGGTTAGCTGGGGAGTATAGACACTCCATTTTTTACGGCCCTTCAAGACTTGGATGTTCTTGCTGGTATATCCGTTGACGAGTCTGATTGCTCGCTGTAGACACCCTATTTTTGACCGACCTTAAGACTCAGACGTCATCGATTGAGCGCTCGATGATTGTGCATGTTGTGCTCGTTTCGAGTTTCTGGAGTTTCGGCTGGGTGCCTTGCCTCCGGGCCTCTGAACTTTTTTGTGCTTTGGCTCGGTTTGCGGACCAAGCCTCGTTTCCTTTCCCTGGAAGGAGGAGGAGGTCTGTAGACCACCTTTTTGTGGTCGTAGACCACTTTTCCTACTTGGAGACTAGTTTTCAATTTTTAGAGCCTTCGACCGTGCGCCTTGACTCAGGATCGCTTAATGTTCTTCGTTTGGCGTGGTTTTTGAACCACACCTTGTTGCCTTGGCCTAGAGGGCCACTGTGGTTTGGGAGACCACTTTTGTGGTCATAAACCACTTTTGGTGCTCGTCAGCTAGTTTTTGAGGCTCTCGGCTGCGCGCTTTGCCTCCCGGACTTTCGTCTTGCATCCGTTTTGGTTTGTTTTTGGTACAAACCTTGTTTTCCTTGTTTGGAAGATAGTACAAGGGTGGGAGACCAGTTTCTCTCCCCGCAAACCACTTTCCTTCCTGCCAGCCAGTTTTCTGGTCTGATAATTGGTCTCCTTGGTCTTTGGGCCATCTTTTCTGGTCGGCCACCACACCACTGCATTGTTTTCATGCTGCTGACCTTCTCCCACCATGTCCAACCAGTTGTCTTTTTGGGAGACCACTTATAGTGGTCGGCCGACCACTTTAAGTAGCTGGCTGACCACTTTAAGTGGTCGGTTGCTTTTTATCACCTTTTTGGAGATATTTTCTTCCAGCTGGCGCAGTTGGAAGGCACTGAAACCATCTTCCATACACGTGTATGGAGGGATGGCCTTAAACCTTTAGCTTCTCCAAGAAGCTTGAGCTTTTGTTTCCTATAAGAGGGAGGCTCCCCCTCCCTCCTCCAGGTTTAGTTTGGAGAGGCTTGAGAGTTATACATACATACCTGTATCTGTCTTGCTCTTGTTTTTCATTTTGTGCCTTAAAAGTGTCATTTTATCACACTTTTGTACACAAACACACACTCAAACACCATCCTTGTGTTGCTGAGGTGCCTAGGAGCTGGTTTTAAGGTTTTTGGTTCGGTTTGAGCTTAAAAAACTTGCTAGAGTTGTAGCTTCAAAAGTGTTCTTCAAGGGTGAGCCGTTCACTCCTTTAACTCCTTAAACTCTTATTTTTACTTAAGTTTTAGCCCTATTTTCATATTGATTTAAGCTTAACTTCCTACTGAAAAACATTCTGATTTTGTATGCTTAATATGTTTGTTTAAGGTCACTTTTGTGTTTCGGGTAGTCTACCCCCTCTTAGGCCTTGTTTGGCCTTGCTTTTGTGCCTTATTTTTAGCCTTTGGGACCACCTTGTTTTGACCTTCTCACCACTGAAACTCAGAGCAATTTCAGTGGTGGAAGTGGTGTGTTGAGGTCCCAAATAGGAGAGGGTCATCCCCTCTCCTTGTGTCTTCAATACTTGCTTCATATGCCTCATGTGTGAGCATGTTTATTAAGCTTATGTTGGCCATATCTTAACATGTATTTAGGCTTATTTTAGCATGGCATATCACTATTTTTACTTGGTTTTGTCACTCCATGCATGCCTAATACACTTGTAGTGTAAATCTCATAAACTAGTTTTGTATGCTTCATGAAATAACATGTCATTCTAGCTTGATTTGAGTCCATTGCAGCATGTTTTTGGTGATGTTTTACCATGTCATACCTCTGTTAGGGTTTGGTTAGGTCACCCCTTGTATGCTTGCACTTGTAGTGCAACTCCTTGAATTAGCCTAACATGCATCATGCCTTAACATGTCATTCTAGCATACTTTTGGCTTAACTCTAAGAATTTTCGTTCATATTTTAGCATGTTCTAGCTCTGATTTGTATTATTTTGGTCATGCATGCTATGCTTTGTATAGCCATGGTTCATTTTAGCTTGTTAGCTTTGTGTGTCAAGTACACTAGCATGCATTACTTGGACTATTTGAATGATTTGAGATCATTTATTATGTGATTTCAGTCCATGTTTCATGGTCATACACTTGCATCTTTCACTCATTCAATGCGTTGGAGGGTTTGCCCCTTTATGCCTTAACATGAATCATTGCGTATGCCTTCATGCCTAAGCTTGCGAGTTATCATTTCAATGTGTTTTTGGGGTTATTTTGCCATGATATAACTCTGATTTTTGTTGGTTAAGTCATCCCATGCATGGTCTTAATAGGTGTAGTGCAATCCACCTTATTTGCCTTGTATGCATCATGCCTTATGCCCTTCACGTTAGCTTGTTTTGGCTTCCTTTCATACATGTCTTAGACTCATTTTGGCATGTTCTAGGACTTTTTTGGGTTGCCTTTTCCATATGCTTCATGCTTTGTATAGCTGTAGTGCAATTGGCCTTACTAGCTTTGTGTTTTGATGACTCATGCATGCTATCTTTGAGCTATTTAGATGATTTGGCATCATTTAATACTTCATTTCAACGCTTATAGCACGACTATATTCCCACTTCTTTCATGTTTTAAGGGCCTTTGAGTGTTGTGCATTGTTGCCTTGTTTATGGCCTAGCTTGTATGCTTGCATGCCTTGACCTTTGAGCCCCTAACTTAGCATGTTTTGGTCCATGTTTTGACCTACTTGAGCTCTATTTGTGGTTGGTTCATGCACTTATGTCATGTATTGCATGCCCCTTTTGTAGTCCTCTTTACTAGCTTCATGCTTTAAGGACCTTTGCATGCTATGCCTGCTTTGTTTGAATGATTTGACATCATTTCATAACTTATTTCAGTGCATTTAGTGTTGTCACACTTCCGTGTTTATCACGCCTTGGGCACTCTTGAGAGTTATGCGCTTACGCCTACTTGAATGGCCAATGCATTGTGCATGCATGCCTTGTCTTTTGTGTCTTGGTTTCATCATTATGGCCACGGATTTGGACATGGCTGAGGTTTGTCCATCTTTGTTTAAGTCCATTTAGCATGTTTGATTGCATGTTGTTTTCATGCTTACATTACATCGCATTGTGTATGCTATGTTCATCACATTGTGTATGCCATATACTTTCTATTGTGTATGCTTAGCTTACATCGCATTGTGTATGCCATATTCATCGCATTGTGTATGCCATGTTCTTTGCATTGTGTGTGCTTAGGTTACATCGCATTGTGTATGCCATGTTGTCCATTGCATTGAGTATGCCATGTTCTTAGCATTGTGCATTGTGCATGCCATTAGCCTTGTTAGGTTGTTTATGTTGCATGCTCGTTGTTGCATTTTGTTTGGAATAGGTGTTAGTCCAAACATAAGAAACAGGGGACGTTTCATACTTGAAGTGGTGAAACGTGCCTCACTTCTCGGTCGCCGACCTCTTGATCATACATGATAGAGTTCTAGGCTTTATGCGTTTATGCGTGCATTCATTTCATATTGAATTGTGCAATTTGGCTTCTCGGCGATCATGCATCGAGATGCGTGGTTAGTGGCCCGCGGGTCGAAAACTGCACTCCCTTGTGCTCATGAAATGATAGGGAGGGTGGTTGTGCACACATATCTTGTAAATACATTGCCATGCCCTTTCTTGCTCTCTGTTGCAGCAAACTGAAGAAATGCAGCAACAACTGGTCGGCCAGCCAGAAAAACTAGCTGGCCGACCACTTTTTCTGGTTTGCAACAAAGAAAAGTGGTCGGCAGGTGGTCTCCCACATCAACAACTGGTCAGCCACCCTCCTACAGGTCCCCAAGATGAGTTAGAAGTTATCTGGAGCTTGGTGCAAGTTTCTGAGAACAAATGAGAACAGAGGCAAGTTTGGGCATCGCATTGGATTTCCGAGCGAGACGACCGAGCATGCATGCACTCTTCTCCCTCTGAGGACCCCTTTTTACTGCTTTACTTAGCTAATTTGCTTAGCTGGTTTATGCTTTGGGTGATGTATTTTAAGTAGTTAATGCGTTTAGCTGCTTAATTATTTTGTAATAGTTAGTTAACTATGATTAGTTGATTAGCTTCGTTGTGTAATAATTAGTTTAATTAGCTTAGATTAGCTAGTTAGGTCTTTATTCAAACCCTCCGTCGAGAGGGCCAATTGTTGTAATATGCGTGCGTGTGTGTGATGTATGTCTTCCAACCCCTATTTCTTTCTCCCTTTTACTTAACCGCTTATGATGGTTAGTTTTAGGGTATATTTCGATTAGCATACTTATGCTTCGCATACGTGCATTCATTCGTCTATCTTGTATGCACTGGCACGACGCATCATACAAACTGCATTGTATTTGAATACATGTATCAAGTTGCATTTCATATGCCATCTTAGAATAGCCGAGCCTATTTGAGTTGCATTTTTGCATTTTTTGCATTAGCCATTTTAATACGAATTAAGATCATACATGATTTCTAACTAGTTCTTTGTTTTGGCTCGGAGTACACTGTGAGTGTTTACGCTTTAGCATACTACATGTGTGTTATTGATTGCCATGAAAGCATGCTTGCCATGAGGCTAACTGCTTATTTGATTAACTACCTGAATGCCTATGGGTGAAGGTTGGATTGCTTGAATTGGAACAATTCATCGAAATCCTCATCTTAGCCTACTTGCGAGTAGCAAACTTCAAAACCGTTTTCAAAACAAACAAATATGTAATGTTTTGTTCCAACTTAGGTGATCTAGTCTATACTTGTATGCTGTGCGCATCACATAGTAATTTTAGGTTAAATAACAAGAATAAGAACACATGTGTTTTCAAAAATAAAATATCATGCTTAGTAAAGGCCGATCTTTTGATCAGGCGAGCGGAGGTGCTCATTGCATGACCTTCCCCTCTCATACCCAAGTTCCTGAGCCGAGGCAACTTTGGTGATGACGGACACGTGACCTTAGGCACGAGTCAGGGTTTCCTAAATTCTTCCAAAATAAAATATTTATGTGGCGACTCTGTATCTGGCAAAGCAGTCCATGTTTGGCACTTCTTTATAAAAATTAGTCTTCCAAAATGATTTGCCGGATTTGGACTCTTTGGTGATTTAGCAGTCTTGTATTGCACTTTGCGAGATTAGATTTAGAACCGTGACACGAGTCCGAACTGTAGTAGCCTAAAGAACAAAACAGAATTCGTACCTCACAGCGCGGAGCCGGAGAGTTCTCGGGGCACCTCTACACTCGCCAAGCGCTTAAAGTTCTCGATGGAACACCACAGGTTTGAGCCTTTTAAACCCTGCATCCATTTTGTCTTCCTTTTGGACCATGCCTTGGTATTTCTCCCCTGTAGTCTTTGGTGGCCTGCTGGCCATCTATGAAGGCTACTAGCCAGAGCTTCTAGTTTGCCGACCATTGATGTGCCTTGCAGGCCATCAATGATGCCTCGCCGGCCATCATTGATGGCTGACTGACCACTAGTGTTTTCTACAGATATTTTGTGCTAGCTGTGCCAGTTAGTTGCACAGATGGTTGCATCTGTCCACACATGGAGGGTTGGATCTCCTTGTATAGAATTCATGTTTTCTATATATAGGGAGTCCCTCTCTCATGTTTTGAGGTTGAAAAATTTAAGACTCAAAATTCTCTCTCTCTCTCTCTCTCTATCTGCATTTCTCTCTCTTGAAATTTTGTGCTTAGTTGTTAGATACACTATACTTTTGCATATCAATCCTTAACCTAAAGTGATCACCTTTGAGCTGAGGTCCTTTGAGGTCTTGATTGAGCTCTTGAAGGTGGTTTTGGCTTGCATTTGTGCTTAAAGTGGTGTTTGGCTTCAAGAGGTATAACACTAATCTTTTAACTTGTTTTAGTACACTTGTTTCTCCATCTTTTCCCACTATTTTTGGGTTGTTCTTGAGCCATAAAAACTCTGTCAAAATGGGCTGAAATTTGTGGTTTGAAGCCATTTTAAGGTAGGGGGTGGTTCACCCTTCTTCGTATCTTGTTTGTAAGGTTTCTCCACTAGTGTTTCCCATTTTTAAACCATCTTTTTTTGGGCCTTTAACCACTGAATTTCAGAGTATTTTCAATAGCAAAAAACTTGTTTTGAAGTCCAAAATTTGAGGGATTAGCCTCCCCTCCTTGTGTCTTGTTTGCTAGCCTAGTTAACTCCATGTGTTAGTATATTTTTCTAGCTTTTTGTAGCTTTGTTCTAGCATGTTTTTGCCTCTGTTTTAAACTATTTTAGCTCTGTTTTGGGCTGTTTGGGTTAGTTGAGTCTTATTTTACATGGTTGTAGTGTAATAGTCCTTGCAAGCTTGATGTTTTAGGCCATTAGGCACCCCTTGTTTGAGTTGATTGCATGCTTTGGTGTTGTTTTGCACTTCATTTCAGTACTAATCACCTCTACAACCTCCCTCCTTTCTTGGCTTTTCGTTTTGCTTTGAAAGTTGCTTCAAGTCATTTGTTTGCCTAAGTGTGCAATTGATGTTTCATACTTAATGGTTTAATCCCTTTGGGGGTTCATTACCAATGGTATGAGACTTCTTTCTTACACAAAGCAACTTGTGTTTTGAGCATTCTTTCCATTAGAGGACTCTAACTCTGTCACGACCCAAACCCGGCCCTATGGTTTAGCACCGTAACCGGCCAGTAATCTGAGATTACCGAAGGCCTGCAGAACAGTAATACAGTAAAACAGAGTACAGGGCCTGGCGGAAGCCAATACAGTAATTAAACAATGTCCAATGAGTTGTGACAGTCTGTATGCCAAAAAGATTTTTCATAAGTGGGCAATGTGATGGTTGGACATGAACCAAAATAATTATCTAAAAATAGGATGTACAGCATAAAAATCAACCAAATCCAATTTCTACACTACTTTTAGTATTTGATCCAGTATTAGCTCATATCCATTACAACTTAACAAATTATTAAACATAAACTTAAATTGATTATTAATAACTGTTTTAACTAATTAACTGGTTAATTTTTAAATTGAGCCCAAGGTAGAACTAGAACAAGCTCTATATTTTAGGTTGCTCTAGTATTATATAATTTTTTCATATAAATATATTTTTTTACAAAAAATAAATAAATATGCCAAAAATATACATACATTTTCTTATTTTTGTTATAAAAAATAACCAAAATATATTTACCGATTTTTAAAGGAAAAAAACGTGGGTTAAGTGACCATGAATTGGGTATGAATGAAGATAATTTTCCAAGAATTTAAATGTAGGCATAAAAATTGATCTTCATCTAACATCTAAACAACTTTTAATATTTAATGCCAGTTCTATCCCTCAAATTAGTTCATAATATTCAAAACTTGAGAAATTATAATATAATTTAAACATAAAATTTAAATTGATTATTACCAATTATTTCTATTAATTGATCGATCAAAATTTTAAATCAGTTACAAAATATGGTTGAAACAATGACCATATTTTAGGTTGACCATGAATAGTTTTTTCACACATAAATACACTTGACTATTCATATAATAATTTAAAATATAAATAAAAAATTGTATCAAAGTTTTAATTTTTTTAAATAATTTTGCATACATATTTATTATTTTATTATAGAAAATACTAACATATATTTATTCACCAATTTAAGAAATAAACGTGTTAAGTGGTCGTATTTAGGCATAAATTAAGACAATTCTCTAATGATTAGGTCATGTCCAAACTGAGATAAATGTTGAGTCAATTACATTAATTATGTCACTTCTACTATCTAAACACAATTATAAATCCTCAAGCCAACTCTTATATATTTTATTTTAAAAATAACTAACATATATTTATTCCCCAATTTAATTCATAAACGAGTTAAGTGGTTAATACTTAGTCATAGAGTAAGACAATTCTCTAATAATTAAATCAAGACCATGTTGAGATAAATGTTGAGTCAATTAGATTATTTCACTTTTAGTGTCTAACACAACTATAGATCCTCAATGATTACAAATATAAATATAAAATTTTGTCAAAAATTTCATTTTTTTAATAACTATGCATAAATATGCAAATATTTATTATTTTACAATAAAAAATACTAACATATATTTATTCACGAGTGCTGTTATTAGCACCTTCCTTTCTTTTTTGGACCCCCCGCTTCTTTGAACCCCTATCCAACTAAATGAGGCTCCTCCATTTTCTCTTTCAACCCCCACCTTAATTCCAACTATACCCTCACTCTAACCCACCTTCCTAACCCAACCATTGTCAGCTCCAGCAACAACCTCCACCGCCGGTGCCACTCTCCGGTCAACTCCAATCCCCAGCAGCTTCAGACAACCTCAATCTAGAGCCACTGTCACGAGCCCTCTCTCTCTCTCTTGCCACCATCGCATAACCACCATCGTCGGTCGCTGCTCATCCCAACTCAAATCGCAATGGCAATGAAGGCGACTAGGGTTTGAGGCCACAGATCTCGATGACAGTTAGAGTTTGAGGTCACTGATCACGACGGCGGCTAGGGTTGAGATCTCAGATCACGACGGCGATGGAGGTGGCTAGGGTTTGAGGTCATAAATCGTCGTCCCCGTCACCATTGTGCCTCCAAACCTTATTGACCCAACCATGCGTAGAGAGAGAGAGAGAGAGAGAGAGAGAGAGAGAGAGAGAGATTGCAGTGGCGGTGGGGTTCGCGATTGATAGGGGTGGAGATTGCGATTGTAGTGGAGATCGCAATTTCAGAAGAAGAAGAAGAAGAAGAAGAGGGAGATGGAGGGGCGACTGGAAATGAGGGGCTGGCCAGCGGCCAGTGGAGGTGTGTAGACACCCCATTTTTGACCGTCCTCAAGACTTGGACGTCACCATTTGAACACTCGGTGATTATCCATGTTTGTGTTCGTTTGGAGTTCCCAGAGGCCTCGGCTCGCGCGCCTTGCCTCAGGATCTCCGAACTTGACTGTTTAGTGTCTGGTTTTACACCAAGCACTTGTGTTTTGCCTTGGAGAGGCAGGGTAGGGCTTGTAGACCATCCCCACCCACCACCGGCAGTGGTTAGAGGCCACCGACTGGTTTTTGCTGCCAGCCGACACTATTTGTTGCCGGTCAGCACTATTTAGTGCCGGTCGGCACTCTTTTTTGCCAAAATGGCATTTTTGGCCGGCCTACACTGTGCATCTACTTTTGCAGATATTTTAAGACAGCTGTCTTGCCTTTTGCTCCCCTCCATACACGTGTATGGAGGGATCTCCCTCTTATTTGTCTTGTAAGCTTTACAAGACAATAAGCCTCTATAAGAGAGAGCCTTGTCTCTTGGCCTTACAGGTTAGACACTTGAGATATTTTGAGAGCTTAGACAGCCATTGTTAAGCTCTGGTTTTAGGGTTAGGGTTAGATACATATCCTATCTCTTTTTCCCTCTCTTTTGTGCTCTAGGTGTTTTGTGTCTTACTATTGCACACAAACACCTAGTGTTTCACCTTCCTCTTGGAACTGAGGTTCTAAGGGACTGATTTTGAAGTTTTGGTGTTGGATTCAAGCCAAGGAAGGCCATTGGAGCATCATTTGTAAAGGGGTCTTCAAGGGTGAGAATCTAGTCCCTTTATTCCCCATTTTTGCACCTTATTTCTACCTGTCTTAAATTCGTTTTTGAGCTTGGTGTATAATACAAAAAAGTTCTGTTTTTAAGTCCTCTTGATTGTTTATTAAGAGTGTTTTTTGGTTTGGGGGTGTTTGACCCCTCTTAGGCCTTGAAAGGCCTCATTTTGTGCTATTTTGTGCTAGCTTCGGGACTTTGGTGTTTGGGCCTCTTAACCACTGAAATCTTGAGGGATTTCAATGGTGACGATGGTGCCTTGAAGTCCCAAGAAGGAGAGGGCCACCCCCTCTCCTTGTTGTCCTTGAAAAGGGCATGTTATAGCCTCTAAAGGAAGCCTATGTTTGAGTGTGTGTTGAGCATGTATAGGCTGTTTTCATGCTTACATATCCATAATATAACATGATTTTAAGTTGGTTTTGGTACCCCATGCATGCTTAGCATAGTTGCCATGTAATGCCATGTTTATGCTTTAATGTACCTTAGGTTGTTAGCCTTTGTTGGAGCATGTTTTAGGCTTAGTCTTGTGAAGATTTCGTGCATGTTTTTCCATGTTCTAGGTCTTTCCTAGGTTGTTTGAGTCGAATTTGGCATGCATCATATAGCCCCTTTGCATTCTGGCTTGTTGGCCTTAAGTATGTGAATGTATAGCATGCCATCCTTGAATTGTTTTGGTGATTTGGGACCATCTACCATGTCATTTCAGACCTTGTTGTATGCTTGAGAGCTCGCATTTGATGTCCCTTTAATGCCTTGTAAGGTTGTCATCTCATGCTCCATGTTTTGGTGATTATGCATACCTTTGTTTTTGAGTCATTTGGATGCCATCTAAGTGATCCTTAGGCCTTGTATTAAGGTCCTCAAACTCTGTTTTTGGTCAATAAGTTCATGCCATGTTTGGTCTTGCTAAGTGTAGTTCAATACTCCATTGGTTTGTTTTAAGCACTTAGGCCATTTGTTGAATGCTTGGCTTGATTTATTGCTTGGTTGGGCATCATTTTATAGCATGATTTTAGAGTTCATGTTGCATGCTAATCGTCCATGAAATCTCTTGTCAAGTGTGCTTGAATGTTGCTTACTTAATGCTTAAGGTTTGGGTCTTAACATGTGTATGTGTGCATGTGTGTTTAGCCTCCATCTTTGGGCATTTTGGCTACTGTTTTGGGCCTTATTAGAGCTGCCCAAATCATGTTTAAGACCAACTTTGCATCTATTAGCATTGCCTCATGTTTGCTTGTATGCTTGCATAAGTGCCTTGCCATGCCATGTTGCATCCTTAGCTTGTATGCCTAGGTTGCATTACATCTTGCATGCATGCCTTATTCCTTGACTTAGTGATAGGAATTGGGCCTTATTTGTTTGATTGGTTTGCATTTCATTTGATATGAAAGTTGCATACTTGGTTCCTTGGGCCATCATGCATGGAAATGCATGATTGGTGGTCCGAGAATCGAGGCACATGTCCCTTTGAGTCACTATCATGATAAGGGACATGGTTGGTGCATATATGTCTTGAATTGTGCTGCCATGCTTTGCCTTGCCCTCTGTTGCTGTCATTTGCAGATTCTGCAGGAACACTCTGCGGACCGGCAGTGTAAGGTGCCGACCGACAATCACTTCCCTGCCGATAGCTTTGTTTTGTGCCGGTGGCCACACCACACTGCCGGTGGCAATTCCATGCAGCCGGTGATGGCTCCCAACATCCAAGGAAGCAGTCCTGGGGTTTTGGCAACCTCCAGAGGAGAAAAGGAAGGAAAACAGAGGCAGCCTATGCATGGCGGCGCGTTTCCCGAGGCGATTTTCCTGTTTTTCTTAGCCTCCGTTTGGGAAGTGGGTTGGCTTTTTGGCTTTTTTGGCTATTTTAGCCTGGGCTAAAAAGCTTGGTTTGGGAAGGGCTTTTTGGCTTTTTGGCTTTTTTAATTTTTTTTGTGGGAGAAGAATGTAATGATTATAGGTTGGATGTGATGTTTTGTTTGTTATGGCTAAAATAGCCTATTTTGTTTTTTGTGGCTAAAATAGCGAAAAAAGCCTGAAAAAGCCCTTGCCAAACGGAGGCTTAGTTTTAGTTAATTTGCTTAGTTGATTAAGCAATTTGTAATATTTAATTAGCTTGCGTAGTTAATTAATTTGTAATATTTATTTGGTCCCTCCGAGTGAGGGCAAATCTGTAATAAGTGTGTGTGGGTGGTGTGTATGTCTTCCAATCCCCACTTCTTTCTTCCCTTTTATTTACCTGCTTATGATGGTAGATTAGGGCATCTTTAAAATTAGCATACCTTATGCTATGCATGTGTGCATCCATGCATTTGTACTGCATGCATTAGGCTCGGTACATCACGCTAACTGCATTTGTACTTCAATTCAAAAAATCGAATATGTGATAGTTGATCGCATTTCATATGCCATGCTTAGGTTAGCCGAGCCTATCTAATTGCATCCTGTATGTGTTGCATTAGGCAATTTAACATGAACTAGGACACGCATGTTTGCTAACTAGTTTACTGTTTTGGCACGGAGTACGATGTAAGTATTTATGCTTCAGCATCCCACATGCGTGTGAATGTTGCCATGACAGTATGCTTGCCATGTGGCTAAATGCTTATATGATAAATTGTTTGAATGCCTGTGGGTGGAGGTTGGATTGTTTGAGTTGGAAAAACTCATTGAAATCCGCATTTTAGCCTACTTGCGAGTGGCAAAACCAAAACATTTTCCAAAACAAACGGATATGCAATGCTTATTTCCAAAATTAGGCAATCTAGTCTATACTTGTTTGCTGCGCGCATAACATAGTAATTCTAGGCTAATAAATGGAATAAGAACACATAACGTTTTCAAAATCGGATATCATGGTTAGTAGAGGCCGGTCTTCGGACCGGGCGAAAGGGGGTGCTCATAGCTGACCTTCCCTGATCGTACCCAAGCTCCCGAGCCGAGACAAACTCCGGTGATGACGGACATGTGGCATTTGGCACCGAGTCAGGGTTTCCTAAATTTTCCCGTTTTAAAAATATTTAGGTGGCGACTCTGTATCTGGCAAAGCAGTCCATGTTTGGCACTACTTTTTCAAAAATCTGTTTCTCAAAACGATTTGCCAGATTTGGACTCTTTGGTTCAGATTAAGAACCGCGACAACAAAAATCGCGAGTCCGAACTGTAGTAGCATGAGCCCCCCCTCCGCGGGCGCGCCTATAGTTTCTGGCGACTCTGCTGGGGATTTTTAGAGAGCTTGACTCGAACTCATGATATCCTGTTTTGATTTCATTTATGTGTTTCTTTGCATTGCATGTGCATTGGTGCGCCTAGGAACACAGTGTTTGCCATCTGCCATTCCTGAACGGTTTGCTGGAGGCTTGTCTTGTCAAGGCATGTCCATAAGGCTGACCGGCTATGGGCTCTGACAGTATGGGAACACAAACCCCGATTTTACCGGGGCACCCTCTTTGACCATTCGACCTAGTACATATTCGGATCCACAGTGACCATTCCAAGTTAGGACAGGTTGCTTACCCGATGTTAGGTTGTTTGAAAACTGCTGCGTGCATAGTGAAACCCTAGCTCCTGACAAGATAGGACAGGGAAACCCTACCCCAACATAGGGGTGCTTTTGGCTCTTTACTTGCTATGTGCTTTTAGAGTGTGTCTCTACAGGAACGCATATACCGGTTTGCAAGTTTGAGTACCGGGCCCGAGGGCACCAGGATCAGTATTGTCGAGAATCAGTTGTCGGGAATCAGTTATCCGCGGGTATCATATTCAGTATTTTGGGAACATAAATCTGGGGAACAGTAATCAGTGGTAGAATACAGTTGCTTGGCTACACCCGTGTTTGATCAGTTTGGACTGAAATGCTGCCTGTTTTTCCTTTCAGCTCAGAGAGTCAGAGAGCTGATACAGAATAGCCAGCGTCTCCCCTTGCCGAGGCAGGATTTATGGCGGCACAAAATACA
>NW_021027681.1:176916-235394 GCF_004153795.1 Camellia sinensis
TAATAATCGGAACAAGAGCATATAATGTAAATAAGAATCACATCATGATTAGTAGAGGCCGATCTTTGATCAGGAGAGCGGGGGTGCTCAATTCATGACCTTCCCCTCTTGTACCTAAGTTCCCGACCCGGGACAATCTTGGTGATGACGGACACGTGGCCTTTGGCACGAGTCATGGGTTTCCTAAATTTTCCAAAAATATTTAGGAGGCGACTCAGTATCTAGCAAAGCAATCCATTTTTGGTATTTTTGATTCAAAATCGATTTTCCAAAAGATTTGTAAGATTTGGAGTCTTTGGTGTTTATCTATTTCACATTGCACTTATAAGATAAGATTCAAAACCGCGGGAGTCCGAACTATAGGGCTAGTCGTATCCGAAAGGAGCACGAAACTTAGAGCTATAGTTTTTGGCGACTCTGCTGGGGACTTAGAGAACTTGACTTGAAATTCATGATGAGAAATTTTATCTACACTTATATGTTCTTTGCATTGCATTTGCATTGGTTCTTTAAATCACTGTGTTTGCCATCTTCTATTCCTGGACGATTTGCCAGAGGCTTGCCTAAAATCTTTCCAAAAGGCTAACTGGTCGTGGGCTCTACCATGTTGGGAACACAACCCTTGGATCTGGATTACCGCTATACCGTTTAATCCTTATTTCATTTCTTGGTGTTAGGTATGAGAGGTATATTAGGTAGTCTTGCTGAGGTACCCTTTTGACCATTTGGCCTGGCTGCATCTATTAAAGCCCTAGTGACTGTTCTAAACTAGGACAGGATACTCACCCGCATGCAGGATTGCGTGAAACCACTTGATTGAAGTAGCGAAACCCTAGTTCATGCCAACCAAAAATAGGACAAGGTAACCCTACTTCCACATTGGGATGTTTTGGCTCTCTTTACTTGGTATGTGCTTTACAGTGAAACTGTACAGGAGTGTTCATATCAATGGTATAGTTGGTATCTGTTTTGGGGCAAAATTCACCAGTGAGTACATTCACTCAACAGTGATCATATATGTTCTCGTGAAATTGGGCTGAGATGCTGTCTATTTTCTATTGTGCTAGGTAGTCCTAGAACCATAGTTTCAGAAGGCTCCGATATCTCCTAGGTACTCTAGACTCGTATTGATGGACTTTGTAAGGTTGGGGACCTAGTTCAGGGGTAACAAGTGTTTGCTTCACTGCCGCCGATTACAAGGTAAATGAGGATTAGACAAAATTCACCAGCCCAATTCCTACAATAGTCACCCCTTGGCTCACCTGTGTCCAACCCGATTCAGGAACATTCATCTACTTTTAGTCCAGCACAAGACCAGTCACCTATTCCAATGGCATAGTATCCCCCGACCAGTATGGAAGAACTGATACATAATCTGCAACAGACAGTTGACACACTACAGCATGACGCAGTCCGTCAAGCCGAGGTTACGGCCCATTATTCCAAGGTTATAACCAGGCTACAACAACAGCAACCGCAACCGCAGTCGCATCCAACAGCGACCTCTACATTATATGTACCCACCGCAGCTATCCCCGTGCCCAATGCCACTGCTAATACTACCAATGTCCAAGAAAACCAAGGGAATCCAACAGAGCCAATCCCAGAACAAGCTTCCAAAGCACTAGTTTATCAGACCGAGGCTCCATTTGAGTTTGAGGTTGACCTAACTACACTCAAAGTCAATAAACTGGAAAAGTTATTCAAGAGAGCACAAAGGGTTAACTCCATCCCGGACATAGAGGATGGGTATATTGATTTTACTGTTACATTGGCAGACTGGTTTGAAATGCCACACATTGATCGATTCGACGGCTTCAGGGATCCGATGGTCCAATTGCGTTTGTTTTCGAATATCTTGCGGCCGATGGGCTTGACTAGACCACAGAACCTATCTCTCTTTGGTCACACCATGTCGAGTATAACGGCCATTTGGTATGCTAAGTTGGAAGATTCCGTCAAACAGAATTGGGAAGAGATGACTGAGGCCTTCATTGCTCAGTACTCTTACAATACATAGATTGAGGTCACAACTCGTGATCTCAAGGCAGTCCGTCAAGAGCCAAATGAGGATTTCTCTGAGTTTGTGACTAGTTGGAGGGCCAAAGCCTCGATGATGACCCCGAGACCTTCCGAGAAAGATAAGATAAGAATGGTTGTTCGGAATCTGCATGGCAAGTTGCTGCAAAAGATGATTGTTCTACCTCTATTTACCTTTATAGAGTTTCATAAAATGGGGGTTCAAATTGAGGATGCCATCAGACAAGGGATCATTGTGGAAGATACTGAGCCTTTGAAGAAGAATGTTGTTGGCAGTTCCAATGCTACTACCAGTGGTAGCACAGCTGTGAAATGCTCAGAAGTAAACACTGTCACCACTCCTATCAATAGCAAAAAAACTAATCACTTCAACTCGGCCTCAAGCTCGAAATTTCCATCCTCTTTACACGAGTCTCTCTCAAGCCTTGAAAACGTTGCTAGAAAAAGGGTACCTAGAGCTCTTAGAACCCCAACTCTTACCAAATCCTCTTCCACCAAGACATGACCCAGCTAAATACTGTGCCTATTATCAACAGCACAGTCATGATACAAACCGTTGCATCCGCCTCCGTCATAAGATTCAAGATCTATTGACGAAGAGATCATAGCTCCACCAAAAGGACCTCAGGCCACCATTAACCCATTATTTTCACACCTCAACCTAATCTATACATTACCATCCACCTACAACCCCAGCATATACATCACCCCAGGCCATTTACCCAAGCTTGAGGTGTTCATTCCAGAAAGCACGCACTTGTATATGATGGATGCACTTAAACCCCAATCATCTCAAACCCATGAACCCACTACTTCTGAGCTAATGAGCATGATTCAAGATTTGTAAAGAATTGTAGTAGATTTAGCCTTTGGGATTTTGGCTCCATCATCGACCACATCACATGCTAGAAATTTCATGCCAAAAGGCTCCCCAATCTTGGGGCAAGCTGTAATTTAAAAGGGCCAACCTAAAGCCGTTTCAAGTCTGGGCGACGACATGCCAACAATAATTGGGCCTCTCCTCAATATAGTCACCCAATCCCTTGGCAAAGCTGAAGCAAGTTACAAGAACAAGGCCGGGGCAAGTATTGATCCTTATAAAAAGCTTCAGTGGGCTATTGAGGCTTTGAAGGTCAAAGGGTTGAACAAACAGCAAGTGTTTGCAGTTGTTGCAAAGACTGTGGATGACACATTTGTCGTTCAGGTTAGGGGCATTTTGAATCCAGGGATAAACCATGAAAAGGGCTACCGTACCAAAAACACCCCTTTCAACTCCAATCCTACACCAGTAAGAGATCATCAAACCCAGTCAACACCTGCTGACCCCTCCGTCAATCTTGTTAGGACTAGTAACCGCACCTTCAATCTCCTTTGCATGACCTTGTCCAAAGCTCTCCAAATCCTCATAGGACAAGGCCATCTCAAACCCCCTGACCCTCGACCTCTCCCTAATCCTCTTCCAGCCAAGTATAATGCTGCCAAGTACTGCACCTTCTATCAACAAACCAGCCATGACACTGACAATTGTTTTTGCCTTCGCTATGAAATTCAAATTTTGATTGACAATAAGTCATCACTCCACCGGGTCCTACAAAGTCTATCGGCGGTGGATCAATGAACTGGGGGGGATAATGTGGCTAGTTTTGTGAGTGGAGGATGAACCACCTACTGATAGCACTCATTTTGCTCCGGGCATGGTGGATGCCACGCACTGTTTTGTGGCAAATGGAAAATGTTGTTTATTTTACTTTCTGAACTCGGTGTTAAGTCGTGTTGAGTCAGTCTTGTGGTGTCAGAGTTCGGTGATTCTGGGGGTACTACCTCGGACATCACTGTCTTGTTTTGGTTGTCTTTTTCACTCTTTGAGTCTGGTTCCATCATGGAGCCAGTTGAGCCAGAATTTCTAAATGAAACGACAATGATTTTGACCCACTTCTCGGTGCCTTTAAATCGTTACATTGACCAAATTTTTTTCAAAACTGTTTCCAAAATTATGGTGAAAACAAAGAGGGAGGAATTCCTCGGGATTTTCAAAATTTGATCGACTGAGAGAAAGAGAGGCATGCTAAGCCCTTAATGAATGAGATCATGTCTGTTAATGTGAGTACTAAAAAGGATCTTGGCTTGATCCAGATTGGTTCTACATTGTCTTCAGAAAAGCACGAGCGACTAGTCGCTTTCTTAAAAGATTTCAAAAAATATTTTTGCGTGGTCCCACGAAGACATGCCTAGAATTGATCTTGAGATTGTACAACATAGGATCACTCTTAAGAATCGACCCCTTTGCTTTAAAACCTTGAACCTTGATTCAGAATGTTCAAAGGTCAACCAAAATATGAGGCTTGCTTAGTCAGATTTGAAGCAACCCTTGAACTAAGGGCAAAAAACGTCAAATGCGATCGAAGATTCAAAAAGTGGGTCATTTCTCAAACCAATGGAGATCAGCAAGAAAGCCAAATCCCAAAATCTGAGAGAAGAAAATTTTTACTAAAGGACAATCAAGTTCCTATCCATGACACTAGGGGAAAATTCAGACCTAATTGGATGGGTCCTTACATCATCAAGACTACATTAGCAAACAGCAGCCATTCTCCTGGATTAGATGGCTTAAAGATCCTATGACCGATCAACGTGGACAAGTTAAACTTTTCTATCCTTGAGAGGCTCACTAGGTCGAAAACCCAGAAGGGTGACCCAGGCAAAAGTTAGAGCAAGAAAAAGAAAAAAAAAAGAACAAAAATGAAAAAATGAAAAAAGAAGAAAAAATGAAAACAAAGAAAAAAGCAAAGAATAAGAAGAAAAAAGAAAAATGAAAAGGAAAAATAGAACTCGCAAGGTTGAAAAGCCAGAAGGGCGGCTTTTGCAAAAGTTAGAGCACAAAAGGAGAGTGTTAATACCCGAGTGCACCTTAACCTGGGAAGTACGTATGGCCTGATTCCCATCTTTGGGATACGTAGGCAGCTTCATCTTGAAGTTCGGCCCCAACCATTTTCAACCTGCTTGTCTCATCTATGCTAGTTGGCTTATCCTTATTCAAACTCAGCTATCCTATCCATGTGCAAATTGGCTCATCTTCGTTCAAAATCGATTATCCTATTCCGTTAGAATATTCAGTTGCAAGACAAATCAAGTTCAGATCTGAGGTTGTGCATCTCAAAAGTTAATTTCTCATTGGTTAGATAGTGGCCATTTGCAAAACAATTTTGAAGATTTTTAGTGAAATTAACTAATTTTTTCGAAAATTATTCCATTTTTCCAAAGCTGGACCATTTCTTGGACCCCAAAAGGGGAAAAGTTTCAGTGCTTATAGCCTGACTTACATGATTTGAAAGCAGAAAGTCAAACAAGCATGTTAATCTAACTCTCTTGTTGGTCAAAACTATTTTAGCAGAAACCAAAAACACAAAATATAAATGATGAACTAGGGGCACGGTTGAGTTAGGTTTTTTTTGTCTTTTCTTCGTTATCAACACTTGCCAGAAAGGGCACAATTGAAGCTAACGGCAGGGGCCAAAGGCTCTCTCATCCTCCAAGCAGTGAGGCATCGAGCCAAGTGCGAAGCACGAACTAGAAATGGAGCAAGGTATTCCAACCCCTCATCTGGACGGTCTGATCACGCCTAAACTGGTGTCTGAATCGGAAGGGCAAATAGGACACACAGTGTGTGAGGCCAATCAACTGTATACCCAGCTGGCGAGACATGTTGTAGCTCATCTCGGTCAAGTTAAGCGAAGGACATCATCAACCAATGTCAGTTGCAGATCTACTGCACATGCAGTTGTACCACCACCCCTTTGTGGGAAAGCTCACTAAATTGTTAGCAAAATAAATAGAATCTAGTAGAATGCTAGGGGCAAGGGTCCACGACTTCCAGCTTATCCATCAACCACACTTGGTGTAGACATCCCATTTTTGACCGCCCTTAAGATTGGGCGCCACTGATTACTTACTTGATGGTGAAGGCCATGCTATGCAAAGGTTCAATTTCTTCGGCAAGAGGAGTTCCAAATCCCAACCTCACACCCCATTTTGGACCAAAACAATTTTGACCAAAATGATTTTTAGACCTTAAAACCCTCTCTTTCAAAATATTTTTGAAAAAAAGTTTCTACGATGTTCCAAGGCTCGCATTTCGTTAAATGTTGCGCTTTTCGATAAACCAAGCAAGGACAAAGTGGAAATGAAGGAAAGAGAGGTGAACTCTTTGAAAAAATATTTAAAACATAATTTTTAGAGGTTTGGAGTTGAATAAAATTGGAGGAGAGAGAAGAAAACTAGTTGGAGAAAAAGTTGGGCATGAATCTAGTTAGGATCGAAACTGAGCAATCTTCACTAAAAGAGGAATATCTTTTTCACACTTGGAATTTTGATATGAGGCTTCCACTATTGGAAAGAAGACTTCTGGGGCTTCAATTTAGACTCAAGAATGACCTGAAACGGATTCCAGATGAAGGAGATACGCCTAATTGAAGTTGGGGCCAGAAACTAGTTTTTGCTTTCCAGCCACTAGTGAAGCTTGTCGGCCATGTGTCGGCCATATGTCATCCAATGGTGATTCGTGTCATCCACCAGTGGTGGCCGGTCGGCCACAGGTGTCCAGGAAGCTCAGATTTTGCAGATATTTCCCCTCCAGCTATTCCACACTGCTCCAGATATTTCTACCTTGATATTTTCGGTCACGGATCTTATTTTTCTATATATGGAGGCCATTCTCTATTGTTTTAAAGGTTGGAAAAATTTTAGGATCCTCTCTCTCTAAAATCCTCTCTCTCTAGACTTCTCTCTCTCTCTCTCTTGAGGTTTTGTGCTTAGAAGCTTGCGTACTTCAAACTTTAACCTATCAACCCTTAACCAAAGTGGTTCATCTTTGGGCTGAGGTTGCTTGAAGCTCTCTCAGAGCCTCCTTTGAGCTCTAGAAGGTGGTTTAAGCTCAGATTTGTGCCTATTTTGTGCTTTGCTTCAAAGGTATAGAACTTACCTCATTTAAGCTTGTTTTGCATACTTGTTTTGCCATCTTTTCAAAAAAAATTTGGCCTGGTTTTGAACTGAAAAAACCTCTGTTTTTGAGACCTAAAAGTGGTGGTTTGAGCCCCATTTGAGCTTGGGGGTTCTCCACCCTTCTTGTCTCTTTGCTTGTTAAGCTTTTGTGCCATTTCTTATCACTTTAAAACCAAATTTTTTGGGCCTTTTAATCACTGAAATTCAAAGGTTTTTCAGTGGTAAAAACTTTCTTTTGAAGTCCAAAATTGGAGGGGATGGCCTCCCCTCCTTGTTGTTTTACTTGCCTGCCTAGTTGTCTATCATGTTAGCATGTTTTTCTAGCATTTTTTAGCTTAATCTTAGCATGTTTTCGCCACTATTTTGACCTATTTTGGCTCTATTTTGGGCTGGTTAATTCATTTAAGGCTTGTATTGCATGGTTGTAGTGCAATTTCCTTCACTAGCCTAGTGTTTTAATGCTTTGATCATCTTTATTTTGAGTTGATTGCATGTTCTAGTGTTATTTTGCACTCCATTTTAGCACTGAAATCTCTATAATCTCCCTTTGTTATTCACTCTTTTGTTTACTTTGAAAATGGTTTTAAACCCCTTGTTTGCTTGAGTGTGAAATTGAGACATTCATGCTTAATGGTTTAATTCCTTCGGGAGTTCATTATCAACGGCATGAGGTCTCTTTCATGCCCAAGGTACTTGTGGTTTAAGTCCTCTTTCCATTAGAGGACACTCACTTTTGGACTAATCAACTAAAGAATGGATTGGTAATCTAAAATGAGTAAACAAAAATCAACAAGTAAAAGAGGCAAGATTAAGCATCTTTGTGTTGCATTGCATGTGTTCGGATCGGACGTTAATTCGAATATGAGGAAAATGGGATATTTCATACTCATAAGTGATGAAATGTGCCACTTTCCTTGGTCACTATTGCCCTTGATCATGCATGATAGGGTGGTGGCAATTTTGGTCTTGTTTGTGCATTCATTAAGCTTGTACAAGCTTGGTTCCTTAGCAATCATGCATGGAAAATGTTTGGTTGATAGTTTAAGGGCCAAGAATTGCACTCCTTTGAGCTTGTGTGATAATAAGGAGGGTAACAGTACACACACTCCTTGAGATACATTGTTTTGCCTCTGTTTGCTCTCTGTTGCAGCAAAAAAGGAAGTTCAGGGCAGGGGTGGCCGACCGGCCACCGGTAGTAGCCGACGGGCCACCATTGGTAGCTGACCGGCCATCAATGAGAAAATTTGCTCTGTGTGCTCCTGAAGGGGATCAAAGATGTTCTGGGAGTTGGCAAAATTTTTAGTGGTAAAAAATATGCAAACAGAGGCTGCAATGGCGAGATGGTGGCATTTTTGGGAAGAGAAGCCAAGCATACATGCATCTTTCGCCCCTCGAAGCCATTTACTTGTTTGCTTAATTAGTTAGTTGTAGCTAATTCTTTCATACAAGTGTTGTAATTATTTAATTAGCATAGATAGTTAATTAGTTTAATTGCTCTAAATTAGCTTAGCGTAGCTAGTTATGCAATTCGGTTTGTAATAGTTAGCTTAATTAGCATAGCTAGTTAGCTTATTCATTCGGACCCTCCTTCGCGAGGGCACAATGTTGTAATAAGTGTACGTGCGTGTGTGTATGTCTTCCAACCCCACGTCTTTCTCCCTTTTATTTAACCGCTTTCGATGGTTAGCTTAGGGACATTCTCAATTAGCATACCTTATGCTTGCATGTTTGCATCCATTCATTTGTCTTGCATGCACCGAGGCTCGGCGCATCATTCAAACTGCATCGTCATTTCAATATCTTATTTGAATACGTGTTTAATCACATGTCGTTCAAATCGATCCATATGCCATATTAGTAGCCGAGCCTATTAATTGCATTATTTCATGTGTTGCATTAGACATCTTGTATAGTTAGGATCATACATTTTTCTACCTAGTTTTTTGTTTTGGCTTGGAGTACTTGGTGAGTTTTTTGCTTTAGCATACTTGCATGAGTGTGATTGCCATGTTGTCATGTTTCGTATGCTTGCCATGAGGCTATGTGCTTACTTTCTTAATTGCATGAATGCTTGTGGATGAAGGCTTGTTGCTTGAATTGGAACGATTCAGTGAATATAAGTTTTAAGCCCACTTTGTTGTAGCAAATCATGTTTTAAGCCCACTATGTTTGGTGGCAAATCCGCACTTTTAAGCCCATTTAAGGGTGGTAAGTTCAAACCATTTTCACAAACAAACAAGAGATGAATTGTTCCAAATAAGTGTGCGTGCGTGTGTGTATGTCTTCCAACCTCAAGTCTTTCTCCCTTTTATTTGACCGCTTTCGATGGTTAGCTTAGGGACATTTTCAATTAGCATACCTTATACTTGCATGTTTGCATCCACTCATTTTTCTTGCACGCACTGAGGCTCGGCGTATCGTTCAAACTACATCGTCATTTCAATATCTTATTTGAATACGTGTTTAATCACATGTTGTTCAAATCGATCCATATGCCATATTAGTAGCCAAGCCTATTAATTGCATTATTGCATGTGTTGCATTAGGCATCTTGTATAGTTAGGATCATACATTTTTCTAACTAGTTTTTTGTTTTGTCCTGGAGTACTCGGTGAGTTTTATGCTTTAGCATACTTGCATGAGTGTGATTGTCATGTTTCGCATGCTTGCCATGAGGCTATGTGTTTACTTGCTTAACTGCATGAATGCCTGTGGATGAAGACTTGTTGCTTGAATTGGAACGATTCAACGAATGTAATTTTTAAGCCCACTTTGTTGTGGCAAATCATGTTTTAAGCCCACTACGTTTGGTGGCAAATCCGCACTTTTAAGCCCACTTGAGGGTGGCAAATTCAAACCATTTTCACAAACAAACATGAGATGAATTGTTCCAAGTCTTGCGACTAGTCTATACTTGCTTGTGCGCGTCACATAGTAATGTTTGCTAATAACCGAAATAAGAACATATAATATTTATAAAAGAACATAACATGATTAGTAGAGGTCGATTTTTGATGGGGCGAGCGGGGGTGCTCATTTCAAGACCTTCCCCTCTCATACCTAAGTTCCTAAGCCGAGACAACTTTGGTAATGACAGACATGTGGCCTTTGGCACGAGTCAGGGTTTCCTAAATTTCCCCAAAATAAAATATTTATGTGGCGACTTGGTATCTGGCAAAGTACAATTTTGGCATTATTTAATTTAGAATCGATTTTTCAAAACGATTTGCTGGATTTGGACTCTTTGGTGTTTATCAGTTTCACATTGCACTTGCGAGATTAGATTCAGAACCATGGGAGTTTGAACTGTGAGGCCTTCTTTTCAAACCCTTTCCGAAAGGCAAGGCCTGGAAAAAGTCGAGCTCACACCTGGGAAGGGATAAAAAAAAAAAGAAAAAAAAGAGAGAGATTAAAGAATAGAGAGATGTGCGCTGAGAGGAAAAGTGAGGAAAGTGCTTTTCAGAGAAAAAAAGATTGAGGGCCAAAGTGATGTGAGAGGCGTAAATAAGAAAGGGTGGGAAATAATACCTGGAGAAGCTAGTGAGTTCCCCGTGAACTGAGAGGTCTCCTACCGATGGAAAATATCCAAGTGTTGTGTTTGTTGTTTTGTTTGTCTCGATTCTTGTTTTCAGTCATTTTGAGTGTAAATCGACGTGTTTAGATTGTTTTTACTTTGTTTTTCCTTTGTTGAGTCGTGGTGTACTGTGGTCAGTCGTAGGCTTAATACCCGGTTAAGAACTTATTCTTAGTTTTAATTTCAAGAAAATAAATTGTTTTGTGCTCGGAGTGCCGTGCCATTCTCAACATGGTCTGCAAAACAGGGTTCTTTCTTTCATAATTGCAGGGTTCAACCCCAATCAAAAGAGGGAACAATAGAACAAGAACCTATCTGAAGCTACATAGGTTCCTGACTGCAAAGCAAAAGAAAAAGAGGGAAAATTGGAGCATCTGAGTTTGTTTCAACTTCAGCATTTCCAGGATTGCATTCCGAAGGCACCTTTTCAAGCCTTGTCATTTCTCTAAAGTATGAGTGCACCTTGACCTCAAGCTCAAGCCTGCTTCAAGCCAGAATGGCGATCAAAAGTGATATCCCTAAAACACCATTTTCCACCAGAGGTATATTGGCTGTGTTTGCAATGAGTTCCTAGGAGACCAACTGCGATGGTGGAAACTAGAGTTCGAATAGCGATGCCTACAACACGAAGGTTTAGAATTTCTGAGACTAAAGTCTTGTTTAAATACCTAGGGGTGTATCCCCGGCTTGAAATCTGTATGGTAGCCCCATAGATTGAAAGAGTTTGTGTGCGCCTCAATTCTAGATACCGAACCAACCTAGTTTGTCACCCTATTAGAGAATAGGGAAAGTTGTGAATATGATCAGGAAAAAAAGCGGCATTCATGGCTTCTACATGCAGAGGTTACCCTTTGTCAGCATTTGAGGGCTTTGAACTGTGAGTTGAAGATAAGAGTTCGAAGAACACAAGAGCGAGATTCCCATCAAAGTAGAGTGGTTCATCGCCACTTACCCCATGAGGTACTTTCTAAAGTGCCTCTTTGTTTGTTTACTATATTTCCTGTGCATCTATCGCACAATCTCATCATGCTCTGTGCATCTATCATATCATCTTAGGACTTCTTCTCATGATTTCGGCGTGGTTCGAGTGTTCCCTTCCTTACACAATTTTAGCGTGTTTGGAATTTATCTCAGGACGTGTGAGGCGACCCTGAGCAGTTGTCATGACCCGAACCCGCCCCTATAGATTAAGGTCATAACCAGTCAGTAATCATGAGATTACCTACGACCTCAAATTAGATTAGAATATACTCTATCAGAGTTAAGGGGCCAAACGGAAACGGCTTAAAAATTTTGTCCAGTGAGCTATACTTACATGGCATATCAAAACGTTTCACATGTACTTAATAATAACTCACACCACATATCAGTAGTTAACATCTTGTATACCCAGGATCATTCAAACACATAGTCAGCTAAACCCAAAGCTTATACACATAAACGGTCTATCACGACCAATAGAAATAGCAAAAAGGAATACAAAAGATCATGAACAAAGCCTCTTGCGTGAGGCACCTGGGCTGACTTCAGAAAACTCGGGTTTCTTTCTTAAATTCCACTAAGGCTGGGGTAGAACGTCCCTTTGCTCACCTACATACATATAAATGAGAGTGAGCCAACGCCCAGTGAATAATATCAAAATAAAAAGGTTAATGAATGAGATTCGTTCATAAATGAATCATACTTATAATGTACATGTTTGAACCACTATTCTCATTCACACCAGATTTACAAATCTCAACAAAGCAAAACGACCTTAGGTCCAACACATCATGTCCATACGCAAAACGACCTCGGGTCCAATTCTTATATAAAATAATACGACCCCAGGTCCATCTATACGAAATGACCTTTGGTCCAATTCGAACACATCAAACGGCCTCGGGCCCATTCTCTTTATATTCATATCCATGCGTATTTCATATTCATGATCATGATCCTTTTCATTTAAACGGCCTTTAGCCCATCACGGTATTTCAACATATCAAATGACATATTCAAACAGCCTTTGGTCCATCTTTGCATTCATGTCTAACGGCCTTTGGCCCAATCGTTCATATCCGACGGCCTTTGGCCCAATTGTTCATGTCTGATGGCCTTTGGCCCAATCATTCATATCTGACGGCCTTTGGCCCAATCGTTCATGTCTAACGGCCTTAGGCCCAATTCAGATATATCAAACATATCAACGGCAAATGGCAAATGGCAAACGACAAACGGCCTTAGGCCCAATTCAATTATATCAAAAATATCAATGGCAAACGGCCTTATACAAATTAGGCATATAGAATACTCATTCATATTTCAAATCAACAAATCCATGGAGCTCATACAGAAGTAGCATTTGGAAAGTGACATACTTGAAAATATCTTTACTAAGATATTACTCGCAGTGTTCTACCGACGGATTGCCCTTGAGCTCGACCCTACACATTACATAACACATATGGGTCACAAATGATTCAATCCGTTCTTAACTTGTGCATTCCTCTTAGGCCTCTTTATTATCTTTTTAATCCATTTACAATGTTCAATGCATGCTTAAGAGTGCTTAGAAATGGAAGAGAAAGGAAAATGAAACACAAAACATCTTTATAAACTTTCTGAAACAGGGCTCCCCGCTCAAGCGTGGCTTTGGCCGCTCGAGCGAACCCTTTAGGTCTGCAAAAGTATTGGTTGCCTCATTTTTATGCTCGAGCGTGACTTCAGATGCTCGAGCTGAGAGTCAAACTACATGGCTCCCCGCTCGAGCGGACGTCCATGTCTGTAAAAGTTATGGGAACTAGCATTTCACGCTCGAGCAATGTTTTCCCCGTTTGAGCGGACATGCCGAATTCTGGAATTTCCAGCAACCAGTTTGAGCTTCAAACTTGCATTCAAATCAACATAGCTTGCATTTTATAACCCATAACTCTCATATGCAACTACTAACATGCTACAAACACCAATTTACTACATTATGAAGCTCAAATCTTATAAATCAATCGCATGCAAACCCAAATTATACCAAACTTACTTCCAATACATGCATTTAAACTTCATATCTTCATCAATCATGCATGCATGTCAATTCTTGACTGCATTTCTATTTCAAATGGTACAAATGGTGCTTATAACCACGAAACTCAACAAAACTATGCTTGCATGTATGATTCAACACTCAATTTCTCATATTCAACATCTTACATGCTTGATTATGCAATTTCATGGCAATTCTATGCATGCATGTGCATATAAACTTCAATTTCATCATAATCAACACCATTCATGTTCTTGATTACCATTTAACCTTGAATTCACAAAATTACAAACTCAAGCTCATAAATCTTTGCTCAATTACTCACCTAGGAGTTTCAATCCCCACAATGGTAGTTAAATCTTGAGCCTAGCCTTTCAATTTCACAAACTTTAAGCCAAATACACAATTCTCCTTTTTCTCTCCCTATAGCCGGCCTCTCCCTCTCTCTCTAGAGTGTGATTTTCAGCCCAAAAAGAAAATGAGCTCAAAACAATGCAAATAGGCCACTTATATACCTTGGCCTAATCAAATTAACTAAGGCTAAGTAATTGAGCCTAATTTAATCGTTCTGAATCCAATTATTTTGATCTGAATCAATTCTAATTAAATTTCACCGTAGACTCTAAAAATCACGCTAATCACAATGGCGTAATCAATTTCGGGTTCTGTGGCCGATATGGCCTTCAATTTAAATTCTAAAGCAGATAATAAAACAGATTTTCCTACGGTGAACAGATAGAAATTCAAAACCACATATATTCATATAAATGGCACTCAAAATCATATCAAACACATAATCACAATCATAAACAAGATTAATTAGCATAACACGGACCAGGGTTATCACAGCGGTTGGACCTTTTCTCACAATTTCAGCGTAGTTTGAGTGTTCCCTTCCTCACATGATTTCAAGGTGTTTGGAATTTTTCTCCAGACGCGTGGAACGCAGCCCTAAATAGTTTTCTCAAGACTTCTTCTCACGATTTTGGCGTAGTTTGGGTGCTCCTTTCCTCACACAATTTTAGCGTGTTTGGAATTTATCTTAGGACGCGTGAAACACAACCTCGAGTGGTTTTTCTCTTTTTCCGATTTCAGCGTGATTAGAGTATCTCAGGGTGCAAAAAACGCGACCCTGAGCGACTTTTATCTCTAGACGCGTGAAACACGACCCATAGTGGTTTTTCTCCTATTCTCACGATTTCAGCATGATTAGAGTATCTCAAGATACATGAAGCGCGGCCCTGAGCGGGTTTTATCTCGGGACGCATGAAACACGACCCCGAGTAGTTTTTCTCCTCTTCTCGCGATTTTAGCGTGATTAGTGTATCTCAGGACACGTGAAACGTGGTCCTAAGCGGGTTTTATCTCGGGACGCATAAAACGCGACCTTAAGCGATTTTCATCTCGAGACACGTGAAACGCGACCACGAACAGTTTTTGTTTCTCAGTTTCTCAAGACGTCTGAAACGCGGCCCTGAGCGTTGTTTTCTTTCCTTGTCTCACGTTTTGGCGTGGTTAGAGTGTGTTTTAGATTTTTTTGCAGGAAACCTATGTTGATTTTAAGCTTAAAGCTACTCGTTCATATGTTATTATCTTGTTATTGCTTATTGAATCTGTTATTGCTTATTGCATCATCTTGCATGACCATGAGTTTTCAAAATAGCTGGCTTCGCGAAGCATGTGAGTCTAGGTTCAAGTTATCTTTGTGCATATCATTTGCATCTTGCCTTAAAACTACGCTAGTTTGATTCATTGCAAAGGGATACGTAGGCAGTTTGCGAGCACAACTATTTAACTTATGTCTTGATTGTTTGGCCAAGTCTTACGGCCTTGTCAAAATGGGTCGTCTTTGGGCTTTGACATTCACTCAGGTCATTTCATGACTTCGAGTTCTGTCAAAGAGGGGCAACTGTAGACAGCCCATTTTTGACCGCCCTTACGACTTGGGCGTCACCACTTGCACACCCAATGATGAATTTGTATATGCCTGTCAAGTAATCAAAGTCCTCAACAGAATGCCACAGCTTTGAGCCTTCAAACCCTACACACCTTTTGCCTTGTTTTGGACCAAAACCACAGTTTTTCAAGCCTCAAAACCCTAGGACCTGTAGGCCCACTAGTGTGGGCTGCCAGCCAACATTAGTGGCCTGCAGGCTACTTGTGTTCTTTTGCAGATATTTATGCTAGCTATGCCAGCTGCTTCCATAGGTGCATGCATCTACCCACACGTGTATGTATGGATATTTTTGAGGGAGTTTCATGTTTTTCTATAAATGAAAGACCTCCCCTTCCATTTTGGGGAATTGGAAATTTTGGAGCAAAAATATGTTTTTCTCTCTACAATTTCCTTTTTCTCTTGCAAATTCTTAAGCCTTTGTCTATACACTCTAAACCAAAACTTGTGGTATTTGAGATGAGGTACTTTTGAGCTTACTTTGAGCTCTTGAGGGTGTGTAAGTGTTGGTTTGTCACTTAAAAAGAGTTCTCCACTTCAAGAGGTATAAGTCTTGGCTTGTTTCTTTGATTTATTTGATATTCTTCCTATAGTTTTTGGACTATTTTTGGGCTGTTTATACTCTATATTTTTGGGCTAAAACTTGTGGTTTAAGGCCATTAGGGGTGGAGGTGATGGATCACCCTTCTTTGCACCTCACTTCTCAAGCCTTTATCCTTGTGTTTCTTACCTTTTTGTCATCCTTTTTTGAGCTTTTTAATACTGAATCTCATAGGTTTTTCAGAGGATAAAACCATGTTTTAAAGTCCCAAAAATGGAGGGGGTAGCCTCCCCTCCTTGTGCTTGTTTACTAGCTTAACTTACTCCGTGTTGTAGCTTACTCTTTTAGCTCTTTTGTCTTCAATTCCAGAGCTGTTTTTAGGTGTTTTAGGACTGTTTTAGTGTGCTTGTTCCATTTATGCCTTGCATTGCATGCTTGTAATGTAATGGTCCTTATAGGTTTGGAGGTTTAGGTATTAGCCACCAACCTATTTGAGTTGATAGCATTTACTTCTTGCTTTCCATACTTGTGATCACCTCTAATCACTTCTTTAACCTCCCTCCTTTCTTAGCTTTTTCTTTGCTTTGAAAGTTGTCTCAAATTGCTTGCTTGTTTAAGCATGAGATTGAGCTTTTGTGCTTAATGGTTTAATCCCTTTCGGGGTTCATTACCAACGGCATGGTGTCTCTCTCATGCCCAAAACAACACTTTGTTTGATATTTCTTTCCAATAGAGGACTTAAAGATCACTATTGGACTTAATGAATTAAGGAATGGTTGGTAATTAAAATGAAGTAATAAAATTGGGACTAAAATGATGCAAGATAATAAGCAATTTGGTGTTCAATCAAACGTTAATTGAACACATGGAAACTTGAGGCATTTCATACTTGCTAGTGATGAAATAGTTCAAGTTTCCAAGGTCAACCACTTCCCTTGATCAATCCATGATAGGAAGGAAGTTTGAGAGTCTTTTATTGTGCATTTGTTGAAATTGCACACCTTGGTTCATAGGCCATCATGCAATGAAATTGTATCGATTCATGGCTTGCGAATTGAGCTTGCCACTCCTTTGAGCTATTTAATAATAAGGAGGGGTAAGGTGTACAAACATCCCCTGAGCATGCTCTGTTTGTGCTCTGTTTGTCCTCCGTTGCAATAGGAGGAACCAAGCTTCAGTGGCAAGCCGACCACTTTTTCTAGCTGGCAGGCCACTTCTTTTGGATGACAGGCTACCATTTGTGGCCGGCCGACCACTACTTCTGGCCTGCCGGCTAGTTTTTCCAAATTGAGTAGCAACTTTTTGAAACAAAACAAAGCAGAGGCTAAGGTGAAAAGATGTTCTAACTATGCAACAGAGGCATTCTAGCAGCAGAACAGTGGGCTTTTGGGGTGGAAATCCGCGCATGCATGAGCATTCCTTGCTTCTCGGGGCTGATTAGTTAGCTTAGTTACTTCTTTCATGTGGTATTCATGTTGTAATTAATTAGCTAATTCTAATTTGTATTTAATTAATTAGTTAGTTCCACAGAATAGTTAATTAATTAATTGGTTTTGTAATAACTAGCTAGCATAGTTTGTTTATTCGGTTTGTAATAAATTAGTTAATTCGTAGTAATTAACTTAGCTAGTTAGTTTATTCGAACCCTCCTACGCGAGGGCAAACATGTAATAATGTGTATGTCTTCTAACCCCACGTCTTTCTCCCTTTTATTTACTTGCTTATAATGGGTAGTTAGAACATCATATTTCTTTTAGCATTTCTCATGTTTGCTTTCACTTGTCTTGCATGCATTGAGGCTCGGGTCATCATTCTAAACAAAGCATTGTAGTTTACATAGTTCGTTGAATATGTGTTAAGCGCATGATACCAAATTGAATCACATGTCATAATTAGTAGCCGAGCTTATTAGTTACGTGTCGCATGTGTTGCATTAGTCATATTGCATTAGTTAGGAGCATGCATGTTTTCTAACTCTTTGTTTCCTTTGGCTCGCCTCAGAGTACTAAGTGAGCATTTTATTTGCTTTAGAATATTGCATGAGTGTGATTGTTACCATGTCTAACATGTTTGCCATGAGGCTAAGTGCTTAATTGATATATCTGCTTGAATGCCTGTGGATGACGGCTAATTGCTTGAATTAGAATAATTTGAGTAATGTTCATATGAGATCACTTTTTCAAGTGGTACATATATAAAACAATTTTCAAAAACAAGCATGAATCAAAGTGTTCCAATTTTTGCAAATTAGTCTATACTTGTGTGCGCATCACATAGTATTGCTAGTCTAATAATCGGAACAAGAGCATATAATGTAAATAAGAATCACATCATGACTAGTAGAGGCCGATCTTTGATCAGGCGAGCGGGGGTGCTCAATTCATAACCTTTCCCTCTTGTACCTAAGTTCCCGACCCGAGACAATCTTGGTGATGACAGACACATGGCCTTTGGTACGAGTCATGGGTTTCCTAAATTTCCCAAAAATATTTAGGTGGCGACTCTATATCTGGCAAAGCACGTTGAGCTATAGATAGCTGTGAAGAGGCTATCTCAAAACTCAAGGCAAGGTATAGAAGAGTTCAAGAAAGATGTTTTGTTGGTAGCCAAGATTCAACATTGAAATCTAGTGAGGTTATTTGGATTTTGCTTCGAAGGAGAGTAGAAGATACTCATTTATAAATTTGTGCCCAACAAAAGCTTGGACTACTTTCTATTTGGTTAGGCAAATTTTCTTAATAATAATTTTATTTAGCTTGTTAATAACACATGATAGCCATGAGTGTACATTCTACAAATTGCATTCTTGCCCATTTTAGTTCCACTCCAAATTGTACATATCATGCTCACATCTAATTCCTCATTGCTAACTTAGAACAATTTTCTTTGTTAATCATTGTGCAGATCCACAAGAACAAGAAAGTTAGATTGGTCAAGACGTTACAAGATTATAAGAGGGATGCTTTACTTTCATGAAGATTCTCAACTTAAAATTATACACCTGTGATCTCAAAGTTAGTAATATTCTGCTCGATGGGATTATGAACACAAAAGTTTCAAATTTTGGCGTGGCTAGGATCTTTGGTGTGGATTAAAGTCAAGGAAATACAAGTCAAATCATTGGAACATAGTAAGTTTTGTGTCCCTACATGCAATGTATTTGCTTTTCTCTAATAAGAATAGGGAGCCTCCCCAATTTATCCAAAAATTTAACAACTACCCACATGGCAACCTACCTCAAAGTGGAGGCTTTTCAGAAAAAATAAAAAAGTAACGTTCCAATTAATTAGGTATGTATTTATTTTTATTTTTTTTCTCAAAATATGTCTTAAGATTGTACATGACACACAAAACTAAAAAATAAAATAGAATAAATACGAGCTCCAAATATATATAGATAATTTTGTTCGGTTGAGTTTTTAGAATTTGTGTTATAATTTGTTTTTCTCCCAAAATTAGAAACTAGTTTGACAAAATATATATATATATATATATATATTTAAAAAAATTATTATTTACCAAACCAATTTCTGATATTTTTTAGGTATTTTGTTTTTTTTTAAAAAAAAAAACTCAAACAAACAATTTGAATAAAAAATCTTGATACAAGTTCATTGAGTTTTTAATCAAAAGAAAAGAAAAGAAAAATGTTCATATTTAAAGATGAATTTATTCTTTTGTAAATTGTTTATGTGAAGCTTAACTTAATTAAATAGTAATCAGTAATTTATGTGAGGCTCTTTTTTTATTTTTTATTATTATATGTACGTGAGTTTGATTAATAATCACTTATTTAGATTCATACAAATTTGTTCTCTCATTATACAAGTAATATAGATTGATAACTTAATTAATTGAATTATATTAAGGCTATATATATCTTTTTGTTTCCTTTTAAATAAAAACAACATCCATATTGAGATAAGTTGCCATGTGGGTAATTGATAAATTTTTGGGTAAATTAGAGAGGCTAGGTAGACTTATTGAACTTGAAATAATGAGTACAATAATCTCATATAAAGCATGCATTTTTATTTTTCTTTTCCTTTGCCAATTAAATTGTGGTGCTTATTGCTCTCAATGGTTCATGTCTTAATTTTTTGCATGCAAATTAATAAATAAACACATTAGACACGGTTTCTTTTTTCTATATATATATATATATATATTATTGCCAAAACAATGATGTTGGGTTGCAGTAATTACATGTCTCCAGAATATGTAATTGTGGGGGCTGAATAGTTTCAATTAGGAAGAGGCAGACTTTGATTGACATCGGGCTAAAGTAATTCGGCCTTGACAAAGGACATAAGGCCGAATAAATGAGTTGGCCATATAAGGAGCCAAACAGGAGCCAACACTCAATAGGAAGGCCAAATAGGTAACTACATGCGAGATACTTATTGAACTTGAAATAATGAGTACAATAATCTCATATAAAGCATGCATTTTTATTTTTCTTTTCCTTTGCCAATTAAATTGTGGTGCTTATTGCTCTCAATGGTTCATGTCTTAATTTTTTGCATGCAAATTAATAAATAAACACATTAGACACGGTTTCTTTTTTCTATATATATATATATATATATTATTGCCAAAACAATGATGTTGGGTTGCAGTAATTACATGTCTCCAGAATATGTAATTGTGGGGGCCGAATAGTTTCAATTAGGAAGAGGCAGACTTTGATTGACATCCGGCTAAAGTAATTCGGCCTTGACCAAGGACATAAGGCCGAATAAACGAGTTGGCCATATAAGGAGCCAAATAGGAGCCAACACTCAATAGGAAGGCCAAATAGGTAACTACATGCGAGATCAAGAGTGGGCCCGATCCTCAGGCCCAGAGGTGATATAAAAAGGGAGGAATGTCAACTAAAGCAGGTATGTGAGAGTAGAGGACAAAACTTGAAATAAAAGTAAACTAGAGAGAATACTGACTTGTCTATCGAAGTGCTAATTCCGGCACCCCCGATCGGAGTGTTCAACCCTTTTTCAAGTAACAATCAAAGGATCATGGACATCTGACTGAATTCAGGAATATTTCCAAACCACTTCTCCACAATTGGCGTTGTCTGTGGGAATACTCAAGTATGTTCATGGCAGGCGTAACAGATGATCCTTTGCTTGTTACTGACGATATTACACCAAGAGATGATGTTACTCCAAGAAACATACTTGGACCGGAGAATACTGCCGTAAGAAGGGCCCTGAATTTTGACTCAGTAGGTCAAACCTCACCCTCAACCTCAATGCAGGAGATTATGCAAACAATCATGGATCAATCAAAACGAAATGAGCAACGCCTTGAAGATATGGCGGCCGATAACAAGCGTTTACGTAAAGAATTGGCCTTGGAGGTAGCCAAATCCCAACAAGCCACATGCCTTGATCGAGGTCAATCTCCAGGAAAGAAGGATGATCGACAACATCGACTTCGGAAACATGGTAATGGCAGCAACTCTGACTCACCATCCCAGGAGCTTAGAAAGAGGGGACGAGTCAATGTATCTAACTCATCTAAAGGGAGTCTACACTTAAGGCACATGCAAGGGAAAGAAAGTGATGATTCAGATGAAGAAGACAGGCATGACCCTTTCGTACGACGCATCGAAGGGTTGTGCTGCCTAAAAAGTTCAAAACACTGCCATTCACCCTGTATGATGGAAAATCGGATCCCATCAACCATATTCACCATTACAATCAAACGATGACGTTGTATGCTGATGACGAAGCCCTCATGTGTCGAATGTTTCCAAGTAGCCTGGGACCGTTGGCCGTTAGATGGTACTATAAACTGGAGCCGGCGTCAATAAAAAGCTTTCGCAGGGCAAGATTCATTACCAACAAAGTTCAGCCAAAGCAAGCCGACTCTCTCTGGCCAATGCAAATTAAACCAAAAGAAACCCTCCACGAGTATTCGGCGCAATATTGGAAATGTTTCAACCTAGTGGATGATGCCTGCAATGACTCCATGGCAATTATTACCTTTAAGATGGGATTACATCCTAATAGTCCTCTACGCAGTTCATTGACCAGACGAGCCCCCAAAATAGTTTGGGCGTTAATGAAAAAAGTCGAAGAATATTGTAAAGTGGAAGACGATGCCCTGCGGATCAAAGCCGGACAAAAAGTTGTTAAGACAACTCCATCTGGCCTCGTTCAGCCAATAAGCATCTTGCCATCAAGGAGCCCCGAACCGCGAAATCGGGCTAAACAAGACAAAAGGTGTGATACGCACCCTTCAAGTGATCAGTGTTCACATAGATCCAATGAACAATATCAAGTGGATAGCAGGCGCACAAGACGTTCGAACAAGAAGTATACGGAATGGGCGGAGCCAATCAGCAAGATCTTATTAAAAGTCCAACACCTTTTGTTCTTTAAATGGCCGTCCAAAACGTTGGGGCCTCCTAATACAAGGAGAAGGGATAAGCGGTGCGAATATCACAAGGACCATGGCCATGATACCGACAGTTGTTATACACTGAAGGACGACCTGGAAGAGTTGGTACAAGACGGCTGGCTGGCGCAACACATCCGAAAGAACAATCTATCGAACGCAGTAGCCGTACTGCCGGATTGACCTCCACTTGATGTAATTCACAAGATATACAACCTGCCGTCATCAGCCGAGGTACATACAATTCAGTTGCAACCAAGCCTGCATAAGCCAATCACACCAGCCAAATGGCCCCATGAAATTGGGAGGATTAGCTTCGATGACACCAACTTAGTTAGAGTAACTCTCCCCCACGCCGACCCCCTCATCGTCGAGCTACGTGTGAACAGATTCACAGTCGAATGTGTTCTTATCGATTAGGGAAGCACTTCAAACATAATGTATTACAAGACGTTTGTTAAACTCAGCTTCACGGACTCGAATTTTTTTCCGATCGATTATCCATTATTCAGCTTCAACACTAACCCTGAGTATCCCTTGGGTAAGATCACACTATCAGTTCGGGTGGGCACCAGATCACTAGACGTAGAATTTCTGGTTGTCAAACTTTCGTCACCATACATTCTCATCATGGGAAGACCTTGGTTGCGTACTATGCAAGCTGTGCTGAGCACCTACCATCAATTACTCCGCTTTCCAACTGAGTATGGCATTGAACAAATTCGAGGTTCTAAAAAATCGGCACAAGTATGCTACCTTGCTGCTGTTGCAAAGAGGCCAAAGGAACTGGAAGTGAATTCGATTGAAGTACTGGATCGGGAGAGCCTCGAGGACAATGGGAAAATCCCCAACAAAAAGGAAACTGAAGACCTGGATCGGATCGAAATCAATGGGAGTCCTGACAAGTTCTTCATGATCGGCACTTCCTTGAACGAAGTTGACAGACGCGGGCTTGTATCCTTCTTACTCAGCAACCTCAACGTATTTGCGTGGACACCATACAAGATGTCGGGGGTGGATCCATTTGTGGCCCAGCATCGCTTAAATGTTGAACCAAAATGTAAGCCAATCATTCAGAAAAGTCAGCGGTCAGCCGTAGAGCATGCTTCGACCGTTGTTGAAAAAGTTGATCGATTGCTTGATACCGGGGCAATTCGCGAAGTAACTTACCCTACATGGTTTTCCAATATCGTGGTTGTAAAGAAGAAGAATGGATCTTGGCGGTTTCACAAACTTGAACAAAGCTTGTCCCAAAGATTGTTTTTCCCTCCCCAGAATTGACTAACTCATAGATGCAATGGCATATCATCAACGCATGAGCTTCTTGGACGCCTACAGAGGATATCACTGAATTGCCATGCATCTGGAGGATCAAGAAAAGACTGCATTCCTCACCCTAAGAGGAACCTATTGCTACAAGGTTATGCTTTTCGGGCTGAAGAATGCGGGGGCAACTTACCAGAGACTAGTTACTGCCATGTTCAAGGAACAGCTCAGCCGCACCATGGAAGTATATATCGATGACATGGTGGTGAAATCCAAGGAAAAACATGCCTACTTAGCCAATTTGGCAAAGATATTCGACATTCTACGAAAGTACAATATGAAACTGAATGCCTTAAAGTGTGCATTTGGCATCGAATCCGGAAAATTTCTCGACTACATTGTCAACCGCCGCGGAATAGAGGCCAAGCCAAGGCAGATCATAGCAGTTCTAGAACTTGGCTCTCCTCGGTCAGTCAAAGAAGTTTAGAAGCTGATGGGAATGGTCGCCGCACTCAACAGGTTTATCAGTCGTTCCACAGATCGCTGCCGACAATTCTTTCAGACACTTCTGCAGAGCAAAGCTTTTGAATGGACCGTCGAGTGCCAGGCCGCTTTGGACGGCTTGAAAACTTACCTCCGATCAGTACCTCTCTTGGTAACCCCTTCGGCAGTCGTTCCTCTTATTTTGTATCGGGCGGTATCCGACTGAGAGGTCAGCACTGTACTTTTAAGGGAAGAACTCGGGGAGCAACGACCCGTTTACTAAGCAAAGCAATGGTTGACACCGAAACATGTTATCTACCTTTGGAAAAGCTCACCCTTGCTCTCATGATGGCTGCAAGAAAACTGATGCATTATTTTTAGGGCCATACCATAGGGGTACTAACGGACTATCCCCTCTAGTCAGCGCTCCGTAGAGCAAAAGCATCAGAGCGAGTTTCAAAATGGGCTTTGGAACTTGGCCAACATGATATCCAATTTTTGCCTAGAACTGCTATCAAGGGGCAAGTGCTCGCTGACTTTGTAGCCGAATTCATGAGATGCCATGCCGACTTCTAGTGCAACCTAAACCTACGTGGTGAATATATGTTGGAGACAATTGGAAAATGTACTGTGACGGGTCATTCAACCAACGTGGCAGTGGGGCAGACATAGTAATCATGACCCTCGAAGGGGTAATAATTGAGTTGGAGGTCAAACTAGGCTTTGATGCATCAAATAATGAGGCCGAATATGAAGTGTTGCTAACCGGCCTTCGAAACACACTTCACCTTGGTGTGCGGCAGTTGCTCGTTTTCTGTGAGTCAAAACTAGTGATCAACTACTTGAAAGGAGAGTATGCAGCTAAAAATGATCGCATGGTAGCCTACATGAAAACAACAAATTCCTTGCTCACGAAGTTCGGTCACCATGAATTGAACCAAATAACTCGGGATCATAACATGCATGCGGATGCCCTTGCTTGCCTAGCCTCCACCATTAACTCAGAAGTCAAACGAACAATCAAACTAGGATTCATCTTAGAGCCAAGCATCACCTCTTCTGAACCAGCTCAAATTAACTTTCTAGGCCGTACTTGGAATGTGTTCACCCAAGTAAAGTTGAGGAACTCTTGGCCGAAATACATGAAGGTAGCTGCGGTGCCCATTTTGGCAGACGCTCATTGGCCCACCGAGCCGTAACACAGGGGTATTATTGGCCGACCATGCGAACAGATGCCGAGAATTATGTCAAGAAGTGTGAACAATGCTAGAAGTTTTCCCCTTTAACTCATCTGCCTGCCGAGGAGTTAAACTCTATCACTAGTCCTTGGTCATTCGCTCAATGGGGACTTGATGTCATCGGACCATTACCACGGGCTCCAAGGAACAAGCGATTCCTAATTGTCACAACAGATTATTTTACAAAATGGGTCGAAGCAGAGGTATTAACTCATATTTGAGATGCGTTTTGTTTGGAAAAACATCATAACACGATTTGGCATACCGAGAGCACTTGTCTCAAACAACGACACCTAATTCAATTGTGGCATTTGTCGGGAATTATGCAACACATATGGTATTCGGCCCTAGTTTTCCTCGCCGGCATGTCCAAAAAGCAACGGTCAGGCGAAGGCCTCCAATAAAGTGATCTTGGACGGCATCAAGAAATGGTTGGAAAAAGCCAAACGTAGGTGGGTTGAAGAATTGCCCAGTGTGTTGTGGGCTCATCGCACTACTCCAAGGTGATTTACTGGAGAAACGCCGTTTGCTTTGTGTTTTGGTACACAGGCAATCATCTCTCTTGAAATCGGCATGCCCACACTAAAATCCATGGTTTTTGATAGGGGCCGTAATGACATGATGTTGGCCCTAGATCTGACTTTAATTGAAGAATGTCGAGATCGTGCTCTTGTGTGCATGGCACGGTATCAACAGCAGCTGGCAAAGTCATACAACCAACGCGTGTAGTTGCATTGTTATACACATGGAGAACTGGTTCTCAACAAAGTGCTTCCTGCTACTAAGAATCTGGCAGATGGTAAATTAGGCCCCAATTGGGACGGTCCTTATCAGATTGACTCAATTGCTGGAACAGGAGCGTATCGGCTCAAAGACATGTCTGGGAGAAGTTTGCCATGCCCCTGGAATTCCACACATTTGCGCAAATTCTATCACTAAGAAAACTTGTACGGCGTGGTAGTCTGTTTCGAATTTTTGCTGATATGTTATGTACACATCTTTGAATTCCCCAATGCAATGCCTTTCTTATCGCAATCTCATTAATAATGGTTTAATAATGAATAAAGCCTCAGAATTCGAAGCGCCTTTCATGGATATCACGATTGGCCAACACAAAAAGACTCCGAATTCGAAGCCGCATTCATGGATGTCACGTTTGGGCCAAATAAGCCTCCGAATACGGAGTGCCCTTCGTGGATATCATGATTGGCCAACACAAAAAGTCTTTGAATTCGGAGCGCCCTCCGTGGATATCACAATTGGCCAGCACAAAAAAACTCCGAATTCGGAGCCCCATTCGTGGATGTCACGTTTAGGATGAATAAGCCTCCGAATTCGGAGCGCCCTTCGTGGATATCACGATTAGCCAACACAAAAAGTCTCCGAATTCGGAGCACTCTTTGTGGATATCATGATTGGCCAGCACAAAAAGACTCTGAATTCGGAGCCCCATTCGAGGATGTCATATTTAAGCCAAATAAGCCTCTGAATTCGGAGCGCCCTTTGTGGATATCACGATTGGCCAACACAAAAAGTCTCCGAATTCGGAGCGCCCTTCGTGGATATCACAATTGGCCAACTCAAAAAGACTCCGAATTCGGAGCCCAATTTGTTGATGTCATGTTTGAGCCGAATAAGCCTCCGAATTCGGAGCGCCATTCGTGGATATCATGATTAGCCAACACAAAAAGTCTCCAAATTCGGAGCCCCATTCGTGGATATCGCGTTAGGGCAGAAAAAGACTCCGAATTCGGAACCCCATTCATGGATGTCACATTTGGGCTGAATAAGCCTTTGAATTCGGAGCGCCTTCGTGTATCACGATTGGCCAACACAAAAAGACTCTGAATTCGGAGAGCTCCTCGTGCATAACCACGAATGGGCAAGTAGTCCTCTGAATTCGGAAGGACCTTTATATTTGACAATAGAATGGCATGGACCAACATACGATTATCACAAGTAGACACAAACATTAAACGAAACAATATAACAAATATTTATTTCACTAAAGAGGTACAAATATATGGCTTTTGACGAATTCAAAAGTACAATAATGTGTACTGATATCTGAGTATTCCTCGGCTTGGCATCCTCTTCATCGTCGGTTTTCTCGGCGTCGTAAGCTTCGAAGGGAAACTTCAAATTCTGATATAGAGTTGACGCCGAATTGATATCTGCGGCCTGCAGAGCCTTAATCCATCCATGCTTAAATCCACGATTTTCACACCGACAGACATCATTAGCTAACTTTTCCTTCGTCTTTTCAATACCAATTTTTCGGTCGTCAAAAAAGCCTTGTTTGTAGGCCTTCGTTCTTATTGCTTCTCTTGTGAGCATGCTCGCCGTATCTCGATCGGCAATCGCATGATCCAAAAGGCACTGGTTTACTCTTTTCGTCAAGATCGGGTTCGTTTGACACGCCGACTGCGTTTCAGAAGCCTTAGCTTTTTTCAGCTCATTTTTGGATTTTTCTGTGTGATGTTCCAAGCTCTGAATGTGGCCGTGTTTCTGCTCTATCTCTCTTCACACGGCATGAAGACGCATGCTAATTAAATAAGAGGTATAGTCCCTTTATCGCTCCATGGATGCCCTCCCAAAAAATTTCGTAATCAGGCCGACGGACCATTGATTGCTGGACTTCGGACGAAAAAATTTGTTAAGCAAACTCGACTACCACATTTGGATCACGGATAATCGAATCTACTTCATTCATCGGTTTATTCCCAACAAAAACCAAAAGACTCAAAGAGCGTGGTGGCCTACTGGTTTCATTTCACGAACAGGGGGAGCTCCCTCGTTGCTGCCTCTTTTTTCTAGATGACTTCCCTACCCCGCCCTCTCTTGGAGACCTACTTCGACAACGGGGGAAGCGACGTCTCTCAAGTTCCTCCAACGTCCTGTTACCCGTTTGCACAGGTTTGCCACCACGATTCATTTCTAAATTCAGTTCAGCTAGTGTCTTGCCCTCCCCTCTGCTATTAAAAAATATTCTTCTTGACATACAAATTTCCTCAATTCGACACAACGCTCTTTTCCCTCTCACAAGCTGTTGAATTTGAGCAAAATATGTTTATCAATAGTACAGAACCCACGTGTGCCTAGCCCCCACCTAGCATATTAATTACGGGTGTAGCGTTTCCAAAGCGATCGCTTTAAAGCATTTCGCCGAATAATTACTGTGCCCTACCCAATCCATGAACTACACATATTCGGCGGTTATGTTCACTAATTAGCTAGGGCAAGGGAAGATTTATTATTCTATTCGGCCTACTTACAACGCATTTCACCAAAAAACTATTGTGCCCCACCCAATCCATGAACTATACATATTTAGTGGTTATGTTCACTGATTAGCTGGAGCAATGGTAGATTTATTGATCTATTCGGCCTACTTTCAACATATTTCACCGAAAAACTACTATGCCCCACCCAATCCATGAACTACACGTATTCGCAGTTATGTTCACTGATTAGCTAGGGCAAAGGAAAATTTGTTAATCTAGTCGGTCTACTTTCAACGCATTTCGCCAAAAAACTACTGTGGCCCACCCAACCCATGAACTACACATATTCGGTAGTTATATTAACTGAGTAGCTAGGGCAAGGGTAGATTTATTAATCTATTCGACCTCTATTTAAAATATATTTACAAACTACAATGCCCCATCTGATCGGCAGATTATATTCTCCCATTATGTTAACGTTGCAAAACGTATGCCTTACTCAGCTCTAGAACGACACCCAAATGGAGCATAGGCAAATATGTGATTATTCGGCATAAAATGTTATAGCCGAATCACATTGCACTCCCCCACTTAGCCAGACAAGCTTAACATTGAGTCGTATATTTAATTCGGCAGATTATGTTATGGTTAAAGGTTGCAAGGTTAAATATATTTAATTCGGCAGATTATGTTATGGCCAAAGGTTGAAAGGTTAAATTTAATACAGCTATCCATTAATCTAAACTGGTGAATTCAGAATAGAGACAAAAAGGGTGGTTTTCATTAATAAACTGAATACAGAAGACGAACAATCACTTTACACACGAAAACTGCCCTACGAAAAACTTACAAACAAAATGAACAAAAGCCTACAAACACTACATACCAAAGATGCCTAACATAAAGCAAAATTGCGCCAATTGTATTTTATTCTTCAAGGTTTGACTTCAATGGCTCAACATCGAGCTGCTCGTATGGAATCGGTTGCCCCAATGTCACGTTAGTAGCCACCAATGCTTTAAGACAACCGTGTTTAAAGCCTTGATTTTCAAAATTGGGCACCTCCTCCACGTACTTTTCCATGGTGGCGTTCTCCCCGACTTCGAACGCCTTGGAAATCTCAGAGTCGACGATTTCCTTCACCTTCTTCAATTTCTCCAAGTTAGCTTCTAGCTTTGCGATCGCCTCTTTGGCCAATTTGAGCGCCTCATCTCTCTTATTTGCCTTCTTCTCGGCGTCCGCCCTAAGTAGGCCAGCGTTTTTGGCCTTTTTTTTCCTCAGTGTTGGCCCTAGCTCGCTCATCCTCTACCCTTCTAGCCTCGGAGTCGGCTCTCAGAGATGCCACCACCAATTCGGCCAGAGCCTCCTTGGCTTTCCCCTTTTCATTTTCAACTTTGCCTTTGAGTAAGACGATTTGTTCAATGGCGTCATAGTGACGGCAACGGATTTTTGCGATTCTGCCCGCCGCCTGAAACAAAAACTAGGAAAGTTAATTGGCTTACAAAAGAATAAAGTATAAAATTGGCCAATTACATACCAATATCGCTGATTGAGCAGCTAACGCTATCAAAATCATGTCCGGTTCCGCACGAATCGCTGCCCTATCCGTCGACAAGGAGATTGACGAGGCGACACTTAGGGCCACGGCAATGTCCTTCAAAGCCGACGTGTCGGCAGAAACAAACGTGTTCTTAATTTTTGGTTGAATAATAAATGGTGCCACTGTAGACGTGCCTGAACGTCCCAGGAAACTCCCGTTTTGTTCATTGGGCTCAGTACAGTTCAGACTCAATGTCGCAGTTCTTAATCTGATCTTGCAAAGTGCAATGCGAGATTGATAAATCATCAAAGAGTCCAAATCTGGCAAATCGTTTTGAAAAACTGATTTTTAGAAAGAAGTGCCAAACATAGACTGCTTTGCCAGATACAGAGTCACCACCTAAATATTTTATTTTTAGGAAATTTAAGAAACCCTGACTTGTACCTAAGGCCACGTGTCCGTCATCACCAAAGATGCCTCGGCTCGGGAACTTGGGTACAAGAGGGGAAGGTCATGCAACGAGCACCCCCGCTCGCCCGATCAAAGATCGGCCTTTACTAACATGATATCTTGTTTTTGAAAACATATGTGCTCTTATTCCGGTTATAAACCTAGAATTACTATGTGATGCGCACAGCATACAAGTATAGACTGGATCGCCTAAGTTGGAACAAAACATCTCATGTTTGTTTTTTAAAGCGGTTTGCTACTCGCAAGTAGGCTAAAATGCGGATTTTGTGGGCTTAGAAAACATGGTGATTTTCCACTCTCAAGTGGGCTTAAAACTCGTAATCAATGAATTGTTCCAATTCAAGTAATCTGACCTTCACCCATAGGCATTCAGGCAGTTATATCACATAAGCAGTTAGCCTCATGGCAAGCATGCTATCATGGCAATCACTCACACACATGCAAGGATGCTAAAGCATAACACTTACCGAGTACTCCGAGCCAAAACAAAAACTATGTAAGAAATCAATGCATGATCCTAACTATGTCAAGAATGCCTAATGCAACACATACAAAATGCAACTAAGATAGGCTCGGCTATTCTAAAATGTCATGTGAAATGCAATTTGATACATGTATTCAAAAAGGAATTGAAATACAATGCAGTCATGCAAGACGAATGAATGATGCACGCATGCAAACATAAGTATGCTAATTGAAATATGCCCTAATCTAACCATCAAAAGCTGGTAAATAAAAGGGAGAAAGACGTGGGGTTGGAAGACATGCATCACACACACGCACACTTATTACAAAATTCGCCCTCTCGACGGAGGGTCTGAATAAATAATACAGAACCGACTAATTAACTAACTATTCTAGCTAATTAATTATTACAAAACAAATTGAAACAAATAACTATTCTAAGTTTAACAAAAGCACTGAAATGGCCTCATGACGAGGGATGCATGCATGCTCAAATCGCCTCGCTCGGAAATTCATCGCGATGCCCCAACTTGCCTCCGTTTGCACTTGTTCTCAGAACACTGCAAAAAGCTCCAAAAGGCTGAAACTCCATCATGGGAATCTGTAGGAGGGTTGCCGACCAGTTGTTGGCATTGGAGACCACCTTCCGACCACTTTATGTGCTAAAAACCAGAAAAAGTGGTCAGCTAGCCACTTTATCTGGTCGGCCAACCAGTTTCTGCTGCCAGACTTCAGTTTGCTGCAACAGAGAGCAAGAAAGGGGCATGGCAAAGTATTTGCAACACATGTATGCACAACCACCCTCCCTATCATTACACAAGCTGAAGGGAGTGTAGTTCTCGATCCTCGGGCCATCAATCACGCACCTCGATGCATGATGGCCGAGAAGCCAAATTGCACAATTCAATATGAAATGAATGCACGCATAAACACAGAAGGCTCATGTATAGTCAAGAGCGGCGGCGACCGAGAATTGAGGCACATTTCATCACTTCAAGTATAGAACGTCCTTCATTTCTCGTATTCGGATTAACACTTAATCCAAACAAAATGCAACACATAACATGGCATACGCAATGCGACTCAAGCATGCAAACATGCAATGTCACCTAAGCATGCGAGCATGCAAGGGACATGATAGCATACACAGTGCAAATATGGAATGCAACATGAACAACCTAACAAGGCTAATGGCATGCACAATGCACAATGCACAATGCTAATGCATGCATACTCAATGCAAGACAACATAAACATGCAACAATATGACATTGTGCGACTAGCATGCGTAATGCGAATGTCAAATAGCATACTCAAAACGACGAACTACATGGCATACGCAATGCACAATGGACTTAAAACAAAATAGATAGGCCTCAGCCATGTCCAAATCAATGGTTGTACATGCTAAGATAGAAACTCAAAAGGCTATACAAACATGCATGCATATCGGCCCAAGCTTAAGGCTCAAAACACAACTCTCCAAAAGCATTGAAAGGATGAAACATGGGGTACGATGGCATATGTTCCAGCACTGAAATGGCTTGCAAAATGACTTAAAGTCATGCAAACAACCCATGTAATGCATGTTGAAAGGCTCAAGCATCGAAGCTAGTGAAGTATATTACACTAGAGGCATGCAAGGCAATGCTCAAATGGCCAAACTAGCCCCAAACAGACCTTATGCAGGCCAAAATAGTAGCCAAAATGGACTGAGATGATGGCTTGAAAGACAAGAAAATGAGGCTCATGCAATGGCTCACAAACAAGGCATAAAGGTGCAACTCTCAAACACATTGAAGGAGTGATAAACATGAGAATATGGCAAATATATAAGCTCTAAAATATCATTCCAAATGATACTAAATCATGCAAATAGCCCAAGCAATGCATGCTAGTGGCTTGGAAACTCAAGGCTAGTGAGCTAAAATGCTCTATGGCTATACAAAGCATGGCATGCATGACCAAAACAACATAAATTAGACCTTAAGCATGCTAAAACATGAACAAATTCTTCTTAGAGCTAAGCCAAAAGCATGCTAAAATGACATGTCGAAGCATGATGCATGTTAGGCTATTTCATGGAAATGCACTAAAAGTGCATGGAGCATGCATGGGGCCATCAAACCAACCCAAAATGGAGTTATGACATGTCAAATGATGGCCAAAAACCCACTGAAATGCAGCCAATACATGCTAGAAAGACATGCTACTTTGATGAGCCACAAATGGGATTACACTACACATACAAGAAGCATGCGAAAGGTGACCAAACCAATCATGGACAGAGTCAAGGAAGGCCCTAGAAGTCATAAAAAAGTGCTTGAACTAAGCCTCAAAAGTATGAAGATGCATGCTTTTTTGGTAGGCCAAAAATGCAAGCAAACAAAACAAGAAGAGAGGGGATCACCCCCCTCTGATTTGAGGCCTCAAAACCACATTCCTACCACTGAAAATCCACTGGATTTCAGTGGCTAAAATGCCAAGCAAAGACCAACCCAAAGGCCTTAAGGCATGGCACAAAACAAGACTAAATAAGGCACAAAAGGGGGTAGAACACCCCCAACACCCAAGGAGCCTCAAACAAACATGTTAAGTACTAAAAAATAAAGCTTTTTGTAGTTTAAAGTTAAGCCAAGAGAAGCAAGAAAATACGGCTAAGAGAGTGATCAAAATAGAGCTAAAAGAGGGGAAAAGAAGGTTACCCTTGAAGCACTATAATACCAGCAAATTTTCTGAGCCAAAACCAACTCCTGAGCTCCTCAAGACCCTCCAGCTACTCAGCAACAAGGTAAGAGTGTTTGGCTATGAGGTTGTGTGTACAAGTGTGAAGCAAAGCACCAATATAGAGAGAGAAAGAGAGGGATATAGAGAGAGTGTAAGCCTATACTCTCAGCCAAAATTCGAAACCTCTGCCATGGAGAGGGAGAGCCTCTCTTATAGAAAAACAAAGGTTAAAGCTTCTTGGAGAAGCTAAGATTTGAATGCAATCCCTCCATAAATGTGTATGGAGGATATAGTCTGTGCCCTCCAGCTGGCACAGCTGGCACCCACTCAGTCTGCCAAAACAGGGGGAAAGCTGCCGACCAACTAAAGTGGTCGGCTTGCTACTTGCAGTGGTCGGCCAGCAACTTTAAGTGGTCGACCGGAAGAGAAAGTGGTCGACATGGGGAATTGGTGGTCGACACACTGAAAGCAAGTCAATGGTGAGGTGGGAGACCAGAAAGGGTGGCCCAAAGACCAAGAAAACCAGTTTCCCAACCAGAAAACCGGCTGGTGGGAAAGAAAGTGGTCTCCAAGGGGAAAAATTGGTCTCCCACCCTCGTACCACCTTCCAAGCAAGGAAAACAAGGTTTGTACCAAAAACAAACCAACACGGATGCAAAACGAGAGTTCAGGAGGCAAAGCGCGCAGCCGGGAGCCTCGAAACCCAGCTGTTGAGCACCAAAAGTGGTATACGACCACAAAAGTGGCCTCCCGGACCACAATGGCCCTCTAGGCCAAGGAACCAAGGTGTGGTTCAAAAACCACGCCAAACGGAGAACGTTAAGCGGTCCCGAGACAAGGTGCGCAGCCGAAGGCTCCAAAAACCAAAAACTAGTCTCCAAATGGGAAAAGTGGTCTACGACCACAAAGAGATGGTCTGGAAGACCTCTCCCTCCCTCAGGAAAGGAAAACAAGGCTTGGTTTGCAAACTGAGCAGAAACACAAAGAGTTCAAAGGTCCGGGGAGAAGGCTCTCAGCCAACCCCGAAACCTCGAAACGAGCATAACATGCACTATCACTGAGCGTTCAATCGATGACGTCTGAGTCTTAAGGTCGGTCAAAAATAGGGTGTCTACAGCCACCAAGTCCCGGGACTCTTCTATATGAGGTCGTTTATCGGTTAAATCTCCAGAAGAGTCGGCCTTAACCTCGGCAGGGCGTTTCTCCCCCCTTTGTTCGGTAACATAGCCATCTGATTGATTAATGACTGAGTTGACAGGATGTTGTATAATGACCAAATCGATCACAACAGTTTCTTGTTCAATTTCCTGAACAGGAGCAGACGGTGGGGGTTTAGATCTAGCGATTTCGGCCCTCCTTCAGGTTGCCATCTTTTTGGCATTCTTCCTTCTTGCCATTTGTGTGAATGATTCACCGGCCATGTTTTCGGGGTCTGTGCCAGGTTGATCTCCTAGATCGGTGAAAAAATCGTCTTCTAGAGATGTATCAATTCAGCCTGAGGTAGACGAGAGGTTGAAGTCGACTTTTTCAAAAGCCAAATTAAGAGCTACGTCAACTTCCTCCTCCAAATGACCCTCAGATCCGTCCGAGTTGGACTGACTTGGTTGTTCATCGACTTGATTGCCGACTTCACCGCCTTGGTCCGAATCTGAACCCTCAAGGCCAATGACCCTAAGGCTCTTGTAGTTTGGGAAGATGAGAGCCGTAAGATGCTCTTCCCCTCTTGGAATCGAGATATGATCTGCAGCTGAAAAAGTTGAATACATTGGATCATATCGCAGTAGCACATGGGTGGCCCGCCCTTGCTTCTGAAGATTTGGACGACCAAAGAATTTGAGCGTACTTTTAACTTGCTCAAGCACGTAGTCGTCGGTCGAAGTGAGTGCCTTCTTCAGATCGTTGCCTGTACAAATGAAACAATAAGTACATAGAATAGAAACCGAATAAGTGTATAAAAAATGCGCAAAGAAATGGAACTATACGGCCACCTGGTTCACCTTTTTGTTTGGGCATAAGATCCAAGCGATCTTCGCCTTTGCCGAATTCCCAGTTGCCTCGGACAACGACCATGACGTCATTGACATGCTTACCAGAGATGGCAAGCATAGTCACTAGATGGTGATCAATGTCCTTGGCCCTGAGAAAGTAGTGTCCTTGCTGACCAGAGGACTTCGCCAAGGCATAACAATGTTAAATAGTAGGGATGCCTAGGTTAATCCTAGGACGATTATTTAATTCTATTATGCCCATTATGATTCGGTAAAAATGTACAGTTAGCTGAGATGGGATTAGACCCCAGTAACGAAGAACGGCCCTCAGAAACGGATGAAGAGGGAAACGCACTCCGCCCTCAGCGATTGACAGGAGAGAAAAGATGATCATACTTGCATCAATCCTCTCCATATCAACCACGTTGTCTGCCATGAGTGACAGATGGACGTCATCTGGAATCGAAAAATGGCGTTGAAAGGCAGAAATATAGTCTGCAGAAAGGAGGTCTTTCAGGTGTTTCGCCATTTATGTCGGAATAGAAAACACGCTAACTAAAAAATGAACAAGAAAATAGAAGCTGGAAAGAGGATGAAATACAAGGAAGAGAGGAACTAACAATTTAGAGAGAGGAGGACAATGGGGAGCAAGCGAAAGTCGCAGAGGTCTTGGAAGAGAGATGCTGTGAATGAGCCAAAAGCTTTGCACATTCAAAAAATATTCGAAAAGATAGCACAGTTGTGTATCGCATTAAATGAGCAACGTGTACAAAGAGGCGGGAAGTTATAATCATTTCTAAAACCATGTTCATTCTGATGCTTCGGTATTGAAAGTAGTGTGAGCGCTGTATTTTTTGACTTTCCATACGCAAAACTAAACATGCCGGCTAATTGGTATTAGTCGGATGTTTGGGGGGCAATTGTGGGGGCTGAATAGTTTCAATTAGGAAGAGGCCGACTTTGATCGACATTTGACTAAAGTAATTCAGCCTTGACCAAGGACATAAGGCCGAATAAATGAGTCAGTTGTATAAGGAGCCAAACAGGAGCCAAATGACCCTCAGATCCGTCCGAGTTGGACTGACTTGGTTGTTTGTTGACCTGATCGCCGATTTCACCACATGGGTCCGAATCTGAACCCTCAAGGCCGATGACCCTAAGGCTCTTGTAGTTTGGGAAGATGAGAGCCGTAAGATGCTCTTCCCCTCTTGGAATCGAGATATGATCTGCAGCCGAAAAAAGTTGAATACATTGGATCATATCGCAGCAGCACATGGATGGCCCGCCCTTGCTTCTGAAGATTTGGACGACCAAAGAATTTGAGCGCAGTTTTAACTTGCTCAAGCACGGAGTCGTCGGCCGAAGTGAGTGCCTTCTTCAGATCGTTGCCTGTACAAATGAAACGATAAGTACATAGAATAGGAACCGAATAAGCGTATAAAAAATGCGCAAAGAAATGGGACTATATGGCCACCTGGTTCGCCTTTTTGTTTGGGCATAGGATCCAGGCGATCTTCGGCTTTGCCGAATTCCCAGTTGCCTCGGACAACGACCATGACGTCATTGACATGACATGCTTACCAGAGATGGCAAGCATAGTACCAGATGGTGATCAATGTCCTTGGCCCTGAGAAAGTAGTGTCCTTGCTGACCAGAAGACTTCGCCAAGGCATAACAATGCTAAATAGTAGGGATGCCTAGGTTAATCCTAAGACGATCATTTAATTCTATTATGCCCATTATGATTCGGTAAAAATGTACAGTTGGCTGAGATGGGATTAGACCCCAGTAACGAAGAACGGCCCTCAGAAACGGATGAAGAGGGAAACGGACTCCGCCCTCAGTGATTGACAGGAGAGAAAAGATGATCATACTTGCATCAATCCTCTCCATATCAACCACACTGTCTGCCATGAGTGACAGATGGACGTCATCTGGAATCGAAAAATGGCATTGAAAGGCAGATATATAGTCCACAGAAAGGAGGTCTTTCAGGTGTTTCGCCATTTATGTCGGAATAGAAAACACGCTAACTAAAAAATGAACAAGAAAATAGAAGCTGGAAAGAGGATGAAATACAAGGAAGAAAGGAACTAACAATTTAGAGAGAGGAGGACAATGGGGAGCAAGCGGAAGTCACAGAGGTCTTGGAAGAGAGATGCTGTGAACGAGCCAAAAAGCCTTGCACATTCAAAAAATATTCGAAAAGATAGCGTAGTTGTGTATCACATTAAATGAGCAACGTGTAAAGAGGTGGGAAGTTATAATCATTTCTAAAACCATGTTCATTCTGATGCTTCGGTATTGAAAGTAGTGCGAGCGCTGTATTTTTTGACTTTCCATACACAAAACTAAACATGTCGACTAATTGGTATTAGTCGGATGTTTGGGGGGCAATTATGGGGGCTGAATAGTTTCAATTAGGAAGAGGCCGACTTTGATCGACATCTGACTAAAGTAATTCAGCCTTGACCAAGGACATAAGGCCGAATAAATGAGTCGGCCGTATAAGGAGCCAAACAGGAGCCAACACTCAATAGGAAGGCCGAATAGGTAACTACATGCGAGATCAAGAATAGGCTTGATCCTCAAGCCCAGCGGCAATATAAAAAGGGAGGAATTTCAACTAAAGCAAGTATGTGAGAATAGAGGACAGAACTTGAAATAGAAGTAAACTAGAGAGAATACTGACTTGTCCATCGGAGTGCTAATTCTGGTACCTCCGACCGGAGTGTTCATCCCTTTTTCAGGTAACTATCAAAGGATCAAGGATGTCTGACTGAATTCAAGAGTACTTCCAAACCACTTCTCCACAGTAATGCATGGACAATTCTTCGTGAAGTTTGATGTGTTTAGTTTTGGAGATTATAAATGGCAAGAAAAGCAATACCTTTTACCAATCAGGATATGCAAAGGACCTTCTAAGTTATGTAAGTGATAACTAAACCTTTTAACTATTATTTTCGATCTCAGTACCAAAATCCGACAAAATCATATATAATGAATTATTGCAGGCTTGGAAACTCTGGAGAAATAAAAGACCTTTCGAATTGATCGATTCTACTTTGGAAGGGTTGTATTCAAGAAATGAAGTCATTAGATGCATTTATATTGGCTTGTTGTGCGTCCAAGAAGATCCAAATGTTAGACCTTCTATGGCAACGATTGTTGTAATGCTTAACAGTTACTCTTTCACTCTATTAATTCCTCAACAACCAGCATTCTCTAGGAAAGGCCTAGAGTTGGATCAATTTACAAGCAAGTCAATATCAGGGTCTGTGAATAAAATGTCAATTACTGAATTACATCCCAGATAATGTGTATAGTCTAGGCCATATCAAGATTAAAGAATAGCTCTATATTGTGAGATGAATAAACTCAAACTCATATACGAAGGATATATTTCAATCTTTGTACGATTCAAAACACTAAAAATTGTAATTACAAATTAAATATATAATAGTGTGTTATATTTTATTAGATGACTTATTGTCAGATAGAAAAAATATTAAATTTTGTGCTTTCCTGTAAAAAACATTTTAAAAAAAAAAAGATAATTAGTTCCCCTTAAATATGTCATTTATGCGTGGCATGTAATAGTGTGTTTCATAAAATCTAATATTTTAAATTTTTAAATTAAATGATGATCAATAAATTATCATTATATTAAAACAAATAAAAGATTTTGTACTTAGCATTAAACTGATAATTATGAGGGTTGAGTTTCTCTCAAGTTCACATATGAGTTTAAGAGAATTTGAGGGGCTCGTGTGGCACACCATAAGTCCATTTTTTAATGATTTGAATCATTTATTTTTATAGAACTCTTTGTCTAGCTCATTCATGAAAAAAAATTAGGTCGATCAAATAAACATGACATTTTCAGTTTATCACATTTATCTTCGAGAAAATAGATGATAAGTATGTTTTTGAAAATAAATTATTTATTATTTTTAAAGTAAATATAATAAAATGAAAATGTTACGATTATTAGATAGTCCTAATTTTTTTTTTCATAAATGATATACACGAAAGGTTTTACAAAATAAACAATTTGAATTATTAAAATGAATTATGGTTCCCTTAAATTTTTTTAACCCTAATTATAATATTTATATATGTTTGATTCATGGGAGTCAACAATTTATCACATCCTAACTCCAAATTTGATACTTTTCAAATGTAACCCAATACTAAATTACTAATTGAAAATTTTAGCCTAGAGTTTTGACTAAGGCACTACAAAAAATTGAAGTTTTAGAAACTAAAATTTAGGGACAAAATTATTTTTTACGGACCAAATATTTTTGTTGTTAAAAGTGTCATTATTATATTTTTAGTAACAAAAATTAGACATTAGTGATGATTTATTATCATTTTGGGACCAAATTTTTTGTCTCAAAAAATAAACCATTTTGAGAACAAATTATTTTGTCCCTAAAAGTTTATTTATTAGTGACATTTTTAAAATTTTGTCACTAAAAGACTTGTTTTTAACTTTTTGGGACGACCTTGTAGCGACTATCCTCATGACGATAGAAATTAGTCTGTAAATATCTTTTGCAACAAAATTTTCACTTTTAGAGACTAAAAAATTTGGTCCCTAAAACTCTTATATGTTGTAGTGAGGCCCTAATTGAAAATTGACTATTTTAATTAATTTTTTAATTTTTTAACAAAAATATATTAAAAAAATAAAAAAAATGATAAGATGATTTATAGTAATTTTTTGGGATACTTACTAATAAGTCACATACACAAAGTTCAAAATTCATCTAATCCCAAAACAAAATACTTGCACCAATTAGTCCTACATATTTTTAATTGTTTCCTAAAACGCTTTTTTTTAAAAAAAAAAAAAAACTTTAAAAATGCTGCTACATCCAACAACTTTCGTCAGACTCACTAAAGACTCGCGAGAATATTCAACATCACCAAGAAGTCGCCAAAGCATCACCGGAAGTTCGCCAGAGTGTTTGTGCATCGCCGGAAGTTCACCGGAGTGTTCTAAATGTCACTGGAAAATGTCAAGAACATTATCGGAGACTCACCGGAATATTCAGAATATTGTTGGAAAAAAAAATTAATAAATGGAGAAATTATAGTTAAAAAACATAACAACAACAAACAATAATAGGAAAAAATATATATTATTTTTCAATTTTTGTTTGTAATATTGATCAAAATGAAAAGTAAACTTTGAAACTGTAAAATGTTACATTTTCAAAGCATTATTCTATTAAGATGGAAAACATGTTATGAAATTATAAAATTTTGCAGCTCTAAAGAATGTTATGAAACTACAAAATTTTATAGTTTTAAAGCATGATTCATTTCAGCACCCAAAGAGCTAAAACTGTAAAATTTTACAGTTTTCACCGCCTGTAACTAAAACTTAAAAACAACTTATTCAAAACTTGAAATTGTTCTCTATTAAAACAGAAAAATAGACGTTTGTAATAGAGAAAATGTAGAAAAATTGAGAAATCAAAGGAAATAATAGATATAGAAAGAATATTGTACTCCGTCAACTATTTTTGGTATAGATCTAGTCGAATCTCATGTAGATCAACTCAGATCTGATGTAGATCTGAGTAGATTTACATTAGATTTGAGTAGATCTACTCATCTTCTTTGCGCGTCAGTAAGGATGAAGTCACGAGTTGATGTTGATGGTTGGTGGTTGCCGGTGAACCTCAATCAATGGTGGTCGTCAGTCACCTGTGACTATATATTAGAAAGAGAAAGAGAATGTGATCACCGGTCATCGGACATGATAAAGAGAAGGAGAGGAAAATGCAGAAAAAAAAAGAGAGAGATAGGAAAATGTAAAGAATGAGACAAAAAGCACAAAGAGAGAAAGAGAGAGAAAGAGAGAGAGAGAGAGAGAGAGAGAGAGAGAGAGGAAAATGTGTAGGACTTTTGGGTCTACCCAAAAAGTTGTTGGATTAAATAGTGTACACATATTTCAAATAGGACCTACGGATAATTTTCCCAAATTTTTTTTGGATTAAAATCTCAAGTCTCCAAACAGGCCTAAGATAGTTCAATAAGCCAATAAGAGGTGCTTAATTTAATATAACTCTATTATGTTGGTGCAAGGAAAATTACACACTCGCACATCACCAATCCAGAGTCCCACTCGGTGCCCCTGGTACAACCTTATTTTACAAAACAAACTAACATAATTTAATAATATTATAAATTCAAACTTAATTATTCTGAAACTATTCAAGAATATCATTTCATGATTTAAATTTATTCTATATATGAACTCCACATCATACAAATTCAATCTCAATCACACATTCTCATTCAGAATGAATTCAAAATATTTAAAGTAAGGTTCATAGACTTATTCAACCCAACTTCTACTCGGCTCCCATCAAAAGCTTTTAGTGGGTGGATTCTATTTCCATACATCAATTCTTCTCATTTCACTTATTTAATGAATTTTTTTTAAACATAATTGTATCTCAATATAAAATACCGTAATATGGATTTTATTTCCACACACCAATTCTTCTTATTTTAGTTATTTTATGAAACTTTTTTAAATACAATTTTAAACACTACAACAATCCTCGATTGCCAGCACCAACTCTCTCCTTTGCTATCACCTTCCATTGCCTTTTTTCTCCTCCACCTACTACCACTTTCCACGATGAACTATATACTCTCACAAGTCTCTCGCTACAAATTGTCCACTTTCAAGGTTGAATGTGAAGATCTAAGATGGAAGGAAATGACTGAGAGTGGCAGTGGTGATAACAATGGAGGGCTAAGAGTGGCGGCGAAGGAGGGGTGAATGGATAGAAGGAGAAAAAAAATTGAAATTGAAGATAAAGTAGAACATATGTATTGAGATTTTATTTTTATTTTATTTTTTTTAGTGTGAACTGAGAAGATGTTCATTAAGTATATGTATTGAAGGGAATTAGTGTGTAAAAATAGAATTACTTATTCAACAACCAGTCTCATTTTTCCTATTTTCCTACGAAAAATGTTATATATCTAAAATGTGTATCTCAAAAATTATTTTTAAAATGAAACATATAGTACAAATTTTAAATGAGTGTTGTACTCAAAATAAATGTGATATACTAATGTAATTTTCAAAATAATTTCATAGGTATATTTTCTTGATATGCAACATTGTTGTTTTTTTGGACCAACCCAGAAAACTATTTTTTATTTTTATATGCTTAACCCAGAAAATTATTATTATTATTATTTTGTTACAGGAAAATCTTCTCACTCTCTTGCAGGTCCTATTAGGGAAAATAGATGATTTTCTACAAGTAAATCAATCAATGGAAATAAAACTAAAGTAGAAAAATTAAATCAATAACGACACAAGAATTTTTACGTGGTTCCCTCAATGTGAGGTACGTCCATATGATCGAAATCCGATTCCACTATCAACCAAAAAGTTTCCAAACGATTACAAACGAGACCCGAATGGTCTCACAAAACCACCCTTAGGTGAATTCTAAATAATCACAAATAATCAAAAGGAAAGACCTCACCAAATAGATGAACAAATCTTCAAAACAAAATTCTAGAAGACCCAAAATAATAACCCAAATCAACTTCAAATCAGAGACAGAAGAAGCATGAACAAATAAAGTACAAAGCCTTTACCAATCTTAGAATGAATCAATGGTTTTGGCTGCCACATAAAACAAACCCACTGAATTGATTTTCCACTGTTGTAACATCCCGATATTGGGAAGAACGAAAACAATATATATTGTTGATTATTGGGCTTTTATCAAAATCCTAGTTTTTATCAAACTGATTATTAAATACTCATTAAGCCTCCAAAAGTTAGATATAATTTATAAAATATATTATAACCAACACCAAACTAAATTAAATTCCTTTAATAAACTAATTGGGTCCCATACTCCACTAAGGAGGTATACTAACAATTCTCCCCCTACCGACTTAGGTGGAGACATCAACCATACCCGCGAAAGTTCAACACTTCAAATGTTTGTCCCTCGACAAAGTCTTAGTCAATATATCCGAAATATTATCATTCGTGTGAACCTTTTTGAGTTGCAACAATTTCGAATCTAACACATCACGAATCCAATGGTATATCACATCAATGTGTTTCAATCTCAAATAAAAAGTAGAATTTTTACTCAAATGAATAGCACTTTGACTATCACAATAAAGCACATACCTTTCTTGCCTCAAACCCAACTCTTGCAAAAATTTCTTCAACCATAACTCTTCTTTGCAAGCTTCCGTAATGGCAATAAATCCAGCTTCGGTAGTTGAGAGAGCAACACATTTTGGTAATTTAGATTGCAATGCCACAGCTCCCCCTACAAATGTTATCACATACCCCGAAGTAGATTTCCTATAATCAAAATCACCGACCATGTCGGAATCCATGAACCCATCAAGCATCGGCTTACCATTCCCAAAACACAAACACACCTTCGAAGCCCCTTGAAATACCTTAGAATCCATTTTACCGCTACCCAATGTTCTTTACCCGGAATAGAGAGAAAACGACTCACCACACCAATAGAGTGAGCAATATCCGGCCTTGTACAAACCATGGCGTACATCAAAGAACCAACCACTAAAGCATAAGAAATTTTCAACATATCTTCCTTGTCTTTCTCACTTGCAGAACATTGATTCGAACTAAGCTTGAAGTGACCCGCAAGTGGACAACCAACAGGCTTTGCTTTATCCATGTTGAACCTCTCAAGAACTTTTTCAATATAGCTTTCTTGACACAACCAAATCAACCCCTTTTTGCGATCACGAACAATTTTCATACCAAGTATTTGCTTTGTCGGCCCCAAATCTTTCAAAGCAAAAGACTTGCTCAACTCCAATTTCAACTTGTTAATCGTGGCAGAATCTTGACCCACAATTAACATGTAATCAACATAAAGCAAAAGAATAATAAATTTTTCATTCGAAATTTTTTTTACAAACATATAATGGTCCAAAGTGGTTTTAGAAAAATCATTATTCATCGTGAAAGAGTCAAATTTTTTGTACCGTTGTCGCGGGGCTTGCTTGAGGCCATACAAACTTTTCTTCAATTTGCAAACAAATTTCTCTTTCTCTTTCTCTACAAAACCTTGCGGCTGTTCCATGTAAATTTCTTCTTCAAGGTCACCTTGAAGAAATGCGGTCTTTACATCAAGTTGCTAAACTTCAAGGTTCATACTTGCGGCCATGCCAAGTACAACCCGAATAGAAGACATCTTCATAACCGGTGAGAAATCTCATCAAAGTCAGTATCTTTCTTTTGCCCAAAGCCTTTCACAACAAGACGTGCTTTGTACCTCAGATTCTTGCCATCATTTTTCAATTTGAAGACTCACTTATTTTTTAAAATTCCGCCCCCCTCCCCCTAGGAAACTTCACTAAATCATAAGTGTGATTTTCAAGAAGGAATTCATCTCCTCTTCCACGGCTTTTTTCCAATCACCTTTCTTTGCATGCTCAATTGCTTCTTGGTAGCTCTCTGGCTCCCCTTGATTAGAAATCAACACAAATTCATTGAGAGGATACGTTTTCGAAGGTTGCCAGTCCCTTGTAGCTTTTCTCAATTCAAGTTGTGGTGGTGGTTCTTGAGTTGGGTGCTTTTCCTTAATTTCGGGCTCAACTTCATTTGGAGTAGCATAATTATCTACATCTTCAAGAGGTGGCTGCACATCTCCCTCATTTTCATCATCGACCAAAAACGAAGAAGATAGATCCATGTCAATACGATCACTAGTTTTTGGCTCTGGTTGATCACCTTTGCCAAAGTTTTCAATTGTTTGGTCATCAAGAAACACAACATCACAGCTTCAAATAACTTTCTTCTCTACTGGATCCCATAAGCTATAACCAAATTCATCGACCCCATAGCCAAAAAAAAATACACTGTCTTGACTTACTATCAAGCTTGGACCTTTCAAGTGTTCATAAGACATATCTTTGCTGGTCCAAACTCTTTCGGGAACATCACCATTCAAAGGATAGAAAGGGGACAAATTGATCACATCACCTTTCAAGTGCCTCACCCCAAAAGGATCTTGGCAATTTAGCATGTGAAAGCAGACACCTTGTTCTTTCTACAATAGTGCAGTTCATCCTCTCGGTAACGCCACTTTGTTAAGAAGTCTTCTTAATTGTCTTTTGATGCCGAATACCCTGGTTGCGACAATACTCATCAAATGGCTCAATGTATTCACCACCATTGTCTATTCGGATACACTTAAATTTATGCTCTGTTTCTCTTTCAACCATGGCCTGAAAATGCTTAAATACATCTAGAACTTGATCTTTAGTTTTTAGTATAAAAGCCTAAACTTTCCTTGAATAATCATCAATGAAAGTGACAAAATAAAGTGCACCACTATGTGTTCAAACTTTTAAATGACCACAAACATCCAAATGAATCAACCCGAAAACATTTTCTTTTCTAGAAGCAACATTTTTATGAAAAGAAACTCTATGTTGTTTGCCCATCAAGAAATGAACACAAGTTTTAAGATGCATACCTTTCAAATCAGATAGAAGCTCTTTCTTGAACAAAACTTGCAGCCCTTTTTCACTCATATGCCCAAGCCGCTTGTGCCACAATTTGGTAGAAGTATCATCTTCAAGTGCATTAACAATACCTTTACAAATTTTTCCTAGCATCAAATAAAGTGTATGAGTTTTCTTGCACTTAGCCACCACTAAAGAATCCTTTGTGAGCTTCCATATTCCATCACCAAATTTGTTGGTGTAGCCTTCATCATCTAGCTTCTCGATATAGATCAAATTGAGGCGAATGTTAGGAACATGCCTCACATCTTTAAGCAACAACTTGCAGCCCAAATTTGTTTCCAAGTAAACATCACCCATGCCGACAATCTTGGACAAACCTTCGTTACTCATTCGAACACACCCATAATCTCCTTTGGTGTAGGTAGTGAAGAAATCAACTCGAGAAGTCACATGAAAAGAAGTACCAGAATCAATCACCCAATTGCTCTCTTGGCCCACAAAATTTACACAATCATCTTCACAAACATCCATGAGATCACCATTGGTAGTAACCGCCGTTGTGTTTTCTTGCTTCTTATCCACACTTTTGTTACGTCTTTTCTCCTTGTTCTTGATCTTTCGGCATTCTCGTTTCATGTGCCCTTTCTCATGGCAATAATAGCACTCAATGTCTTTCTTTGAAAAAGAACTATCTTTTGATTTGTCACGGCTTTGATCATGAGGAGTCTTACTCCTCCCTCTTGTTTTGCTCTGGCCTCTCACAACAAATGCCTCTAAATGAGAAGAACCCACTAATTTTCTTCTAGTTTCTTCATTCAACAAGCTACTGGTGACTTGGCTCATTGTGACAACTCCATCAAGCGCCAAATTACTAACCATCATAACTAAAGTCTCCCAACTTTCAGGCAAAGTACTAAGTAGCATCAAAGCTTGCAACTCATCATTAACAATAATTTTCATAGAAGCAAGTTGGTTAACAATACTCTTTAGTTCATTCAAATGTTTCGGAATAGGGCTGCCATCTTTATATTTCAAATTAACGAACTTACGAAACAGAAAAGCCTTATTTGTGGCTGATTTTCTATCATAAAGGCCTTCTAATTTTTTTCCATAAATCACATGCTGAAGTTTTAGTAGCCACATGATGAAATACATTGTCATCAATCCATTGACGGATAACACCAATAGCTTTTCGATTAAGCCTCTTCCATTCATCGTCTTTCATACCCTCGGGTTTGCCACTATCACCCTCAATAGGCCCATACAAATCTTTACAAAATAATAGGTCCTCCATTTTAGTACGTCTACGGGATCGAAATTCGATTCCACTATAAGCCAAAAAAATTTCAAATGATTACAAACGAAACACGAATGGTCTCACAAAACCACCCTTAGGTGAATTCCAAATAATTACAAATAATCAAGAGGAAAGACCTCACCAAATAGTTGAACAAAAGTTTTCAAAACAGAATTGTAGATGACTCAAAATAATAACCCAAATTAGCTTCAAACAGAGGCAGCAGAAGCATGAACAAATCAAGTACAAAGCCTTTACCAATCTTAGAATGAATCAATGATTATGGCTGCTACATAAAATGAACCCGCCGAATTGATTTTCCACTGTTGTAACATCTCGATATTGGGAAGAACGAAAAATATATATATATATATATTGTTGATTATTGAGCTTTTATCAAAACCCTAGTTGTTATCAAATAGATTATTAAATACCTATTAGGCCTCCAAAAGTTAGATATAATATATAAAATATATTATAACCAACACCAAACTAAATTAAGTTCTTTTAATAAACCAATTGGGTCCCATACTCCACTAAGGAGGTACCCAACAGGTCTAAGGCAGCGCCTCTCGCAGATATTACCAAGTTATCTTGTTGTCCGTTCCAAGTAAGAGACTATAACCTGAGAATTTGCCTCGACTCCTAAGACAAGTTCTTCTTAAGTCAGGAATTGTGCAACGGGACACTAAGTGTTGTGGTAACAACAACTTAAGATTTAATCTCCTAATCAATTGAGCTACACTGAAAAAATTAACCCAAATAATTTCAAACATTGGACCTGAAGTCTTAACTACCTTGCTTTTTCCAAGTGCGCTAATGACTTTGGTTAGAAAACTATTTCGTCACTTCATTATTGAGGAAGTCCATTCATTGGTTTCAGAGACTATCCCATTATTAATGATTTTGGTTAATTATAATAGTCAAAAGCATCTCCAATTGTTGTCTAACTGTATGGATACCTATATTAGAGCATCCACACCAGCCTCTTCAAATTTTTAGTCAAATTATAACTAAAAAAACTATTTTACAATTTTAGCTAGTCACTTCTTTAGTACCTACCGCATCAAACTCTCTATTCTTAATCTTATTAAAATATTATTTTCTTATTATGTTTGTTATTTTTTTTATTTATTAAATTGATGGGTTACCAACCAAACAATTCTTAAAAAATACAAAAAAAAAAAAGGTCGTTGACCTGTTGACCGGCCAGATGTCCAATCGGATTTCTAGGCAGACATCCGGTAACACACAAGTAGTGATGAACAATACCTCGCTTGTTGTAGCGAGATACTATAGCAAACACAAATTTTGATGACAAGCTGCAAGCGACACTGATAGAGGTGGTTTTTTGAAATTTATATCGTTAATTTAGCTAAGAAACGATTTTAACGATCCTGATGCTAATGCTCTTATAGGCAGACAAATGTTAACAAGTGTTTCATATGTATTGTTGAGAAATATTTATAAAATATTCTAAAAATATGTACAAATATTAAAAAATGTATTAATTTTAATTAAAATACATTAAATTTAATAAAAAAAATTTATACCTTTTGAAATTTTTTATCATTTACTTATGCTTTATGAGAACTTGTTGGTACTTTTGCATTTATTAGTAAGGTTGGTTTGCATTTATTAGTACAATCAATTTTCTCTCCATCGTTCCACCTACTATTTTTCTAATTACCAACTACAATAATTTAACCACCTTCTTGAAATCTTATTTTTCAAATTCAAAAAGTATTTTTGATTTTTTTTTTTATCTTTAATGAATTTTTTACATTTTCAAAAAATTATAAAAATGACTAAAATATATAAAAAGTAACTAAAATATAAAAAATAAAAAATTCAAAAATAATTTTAAAAAAATTAACCAAACAACCAAATGATTTTGGACATTCTTGATGAGTTGATACAGATAAACATTGTGCCAAATTTAGCACAAGATGTAGCTAAGTTAAAAAATAGCAAACCAAATAACAAATCATTGGAGAGCGAAAGGTTGAGCTCCATACTATTTTACAGCAATAGTATGCCAAATAAGCCATTGAAAAAATAAATAAATAAATAAAAAGTCATTGAAGAAGCTCTAACTCACTAAATTACTTTCAATTTCATTTCATACGGACACGTTCTCGGGTTTTGTTTAGTTTGATTTTTCAAATTTTGTTTAGTTTGATTTTTTAAAAATTGTTTTTAGATCGATTTTCATTTGTCTTTAGTTCACCTTTTTCATATTTTAGATAATTTTTTCTTTTAAACTTTTTATATCTATCTGTGGCAAAGTGGTTTGAAAACACTCTTTTGATCCACTGGGACCCTCGAGATCCTCAGCTAGTAACCTGAAAAGGAATGAACACTCCGGTCGGAGGTGCCGGAATTAGCACTCCGACGGTTAAGTCAGTGTATGCTCTCTTAGTTACTTGTATCTTAAGTTAAGCGTAATAGTTCTCATGTCCCTCTCTTTGGCTGTTGCTCTTCTATTTATATACGCTCCCAGTCCTCAGGATGGAGCCCACTACTAATCTGTCGTGTGATTGCTCACTCGGCCCTTCTTTCGTCGTATTCCAACTTCCAATCGGTCCCTCGTTCGGCTGGCTTTGTGGCCGACTAAGCTATTCGGCATCCAAAACGTACAAGACAGGGGCGAGTATAACATGTACCGATTATCAAAATGTTCATTCGACCTATCTGTGTCCACTTTTATCCGGCTCCCACAATTGCCCCACAAACACCCCACTAGCACTAGTTAGTCGGCGTGTTTGGTTTCGAACTTGAAAAGTCAAATTCGGTGGTTAACCTCATTCCAACGTATGTCAGAATGCACATGTTTTTTTGGTCATCATTACAAATTCCCGCCTCTTCGTACACGTCCTCCATTTAATGTGATTTAAAACTTTGTCTCTTCGAATGTATACTTTGAATACTTAAAGTTTCTGGCTTGCCTTCTAGTTCAACTCCTTCACTTCGCGACCTCTGCAATTTCCTCCTATCTCTCATTATACCTTCTGCTTCCTGTAAGTTTTCTTCTCCTTAACTTCCAACGCCATTTCCTTGTTTACTTTCAGTTTTGCATAATCCTTAGGCTGGCCATGATGGCAAAAAATTTGAAAGAGCTCCTTTCTGCGGATCAAATTTTTGGCTTCCGACGCCATTATTCCACCCCCAACGACGTCCATCTGTCACTTGTGGTAGACAGCACCACTGATATGGAGAGGACCGATGAGAGTACAATCATCTTTCCTCTCCTATCGATTGCTGAGGGCGGAGTCTGTTTTCCCCTTCACCCATTTTTAAGAGTCGTCCTTCGACACTGGGGTCTAATTCCTTCCCAGCCTAACATGAATTTTTTGCGTATCATAATGGGGATTACAGAGTTGAACCGTCGTCTTTGGATTAACTTAGGTATACCTGTAATTCGGCATTGTTATGCCTTGGCCAAGTCTACTGGCCGGCTGGGATGCTATTTTCTCAGAGCCAAAGATACCAAACATCACCTAGTGACTATGCTTGCCCGCTTTGGCAAGCGTGTTGACAACGTGATGGTCGTTGTCCGAGGCAACTGGGAATTCGGCGAGGTTGAAGACGCCTAGATCCCGTGCCAAGGCGAAAAGGCAAACCAGGTGGCCGTATAGCTCAATCTAGTTTCTCTGACTACCTTACTTGTATTCGACTTGCCTTCCATGTGTTTACCGTTTTGTTTTTGCAGGTAGCAATTTGAAGAAAGTGTTGGTTTCATCCGACAACGTTGTACTTGCAGACATTAAAGTCACTCTACAGTTCGTTGGCCGTCCAAACTTGCCGAAACAAGGGAGGACGGCCCATATTCTTCTACGATACGCGCTGTCTTACTCTATGTTTTCAACGGCAGAGCACATTCCAATTCTGAGTGGTGACGATCATCTCACTGCCCTTATCTTCCCCAACTTCAAAAACATAAAGGAGGTTGGTTTCGAAGCCGCTGAATCGGAACAAGAGAAAGAACAAGCAGCCGATTCGATCGCTGAGAACCTGAACCAATCGGAAGCCGAGATAGAATAAGAACTTAATTCGGCTTTTGAAGAAGCTGGATTGAATTCGTCTGACCCTTCGCCCACCTTAGGCCAATGGGACTTTTTTGAAGACATTTTTACAAACTTAAGGGACTTGCCCGGCTCTTACCCTGACAACATGGCCACGGAGTTGCTTACCCAAATGGCCAAACGGAGGAACGCCGAGAGGATGGCCGCCTAAAGAAGGACTGAAGCCAAGCGAAAACTCCACCCCCTCGACCTGACGCCAGGGAAGAAACTCCACCCGTTCCTATTGAAGAGGTGGCTCAGAATGAAATGGCCGAAACGGAAACTGTTGCCGATCAACAGGAGGGTCAAGTGACAGAGTACAGGGATGAAAAGCACCCAGACGATCAGGACACCATTTATTCGGAAGATCCAGTGGACAAACGGTCACGCTTGAACGAATCGGACTTGGTTGTGCTGTTCGTAGTGCAACCAAAGATAAAAGGTATGTCGGTTAGCTCCGATTCATCGGCTATAAGGGACCCGGCTGTGGCCTTGAGCCTGCCTTCCTCCATTTCTCTACCTGCTGACAGGGAAACTTTTAAAGTGGAGGCCGATCTACCAGCTATCGTGTTAGCTGCTCAATCGGCGATATTGGTATGTAGTCCTTTATAGCTTTGCAAGGCTAAACAAGAGTTTCTATATTAGCTCACTGGTCCTTTCTTTTGCAGGCAACATGGAGAATAGCCGAAATTGGACGTCACCAACACGACGCAATCGAACAGATCGGCTTCCTTACAGCCGAATTAGAAAAAGAGAAGGGGAGAGCGGTTGAGGCCTCTTTCTGAGCCGAGTCTGAGGCCGCAAAAGTAGCAGAAGAGAGAGCTAGGGCCAATGCAGAAGCAAATGAGGCCAGAACTACTATTGCACTGAAAATGGCCGCTGAGGAAAATGCGAAAGTAAATGAAGAGGCGCTCAAACTGGCCAACGAAATGATTGCAAAGCTGGAGGCCGACTTGGAAGAGACTAGGCAGGCGAAGGCGAACGTTGAGTCTGCGCTTTCCGAGTCGTTCCAGGCTAGCAAGAATGTGGCCTTGGCGGACTACGTCGAAGAAGTGCCAAAATTTGAAAATAGGGGGTTCAAACACGGCTGGCTCAAGGCCTTGGTTGCCGCTAATGTGACATCGGAACAGCCGATTCTGTACGAGCAGGTAGACATTGAGCCGCTGGAGTCTGACCCTGAAGATACCGAAGACAATTGAATATTTTCCATTTTGCTTTGGGTATTAAGTGTATGTAGATTTTATTGTATGTATTAGGTTTTTGTTTTTGTATAGGGTAGTTTTCATTTGTAAAATGAATTCTATTTGTGCTCAATTTACGAATGAAAATTATTTTTGCTATTTGCACGCAGTTTATAAATGGAAATTATTTTTATTTTTGCCTTTTGTGCTCAATTAATGTGCTTGTTATCAGCCAAGTAAGATGTAAAATCATGAAATGAATGAAACAACTTGCTGAATTAAAAATAACTGTAAAGTATTGCAGCTTAGCCGAATATAGTAGTGAATATGCCCTTGCCGCAGTAGGTTAATGAACCAGTCGGACTAATGAACTAAGACAGTCTGAAAATGGCAATTCAGGAATTTGCTAGGGCACAAAGGAAATTCGGCAGAGCTTTGATAGTTATGCCGAATAGATTGATTAATCTGCCCTTGCCCCAGCAAGTTAATGAACCAAGACAGACTGAAAACAGCAGTTCAGTAATTTGCTGGAGCACAATGGAAATTCAACTAAGCTCTAATGGTTATGCCGAATAGATAGATTAATCTGCCCTTGCCCCAGCAAGTTAATGAACCAAGACAAACTGAAAATGGCAGTTCAGTAATTTGCTAGGGCACAACAGTTCAGTAATTTGTTGGGGCATAACAGTTCAGTAATTTGCTGGGGTACAATAGTTCAATAATTTGCTGGGGCACAATGAAAATTCGGCTAAGCTCTGATGGTTATGCCGAATAGATTGATTAATCTGCCCTGTCTGCCCTTGCACCAGCCAGCACTGGAACTGGGATGCCGAAAACAGTTATTTCATGGTGTGAGGCTTTTAAGTTTAGCATTAATGATATCGCCTCGAGGATGCTGCCCCCGTAAGGAATTAATGGGGCGAGTGCTTTGTGCACGTAGGTCCTATTTATGTGTTCAGACTTGACAACTCAGTTCAATCCGTTGAGGAAGGTTAGACAAGTACCAATGTCAAATAGACTGTTCTTCAACGGCAGAGGAAATGGGAGGACATTGGCTGAGTTAGAAGGAGAAATGAATTGAAGTGGCGAACCTATGTGCACGAGAAATAGGACTTCGAGGGAGCGAGAGAGACGCCAGTCCCCTTATCGTCAAAGTAGGTCGCCCAGGAGGAAAAAGCAGCAACGGGGTAGATCCCCTCAACTCCACTCCAGAAGAGAACCCGATGCGACACCGTACCCGTTGTGTTTTGCGGTCTTTGTGGGGAATAGACCAATGACAGAAGAAAATACAATCGTTCGTGACCCAAATGTGGTAGTCGAGCTCGCTTGATAGATTTTTTCACCTGAAGACCAGCAGTCGATGGTGGGTAGACAGGATTTCGAAGTGTTTCGGGAAGGCGTTCATGGGCTGGTGAAGGGGCTATACACCGCCTATGAAATCGGCATGTGTCTTCGTGCCGCACGGTGGGATATAGAACAGAGAGACAAACGGATTCAAAGCTTAGAAACTCGCGCGGAGAAGGCTGAGCGTGAACTAAGAAAGGTCAAGACTGCCGAGTCACAATCGATCGGCCATCCTAACCCGATTGTGCAGGAAAGGGTGACTCAGCGGCTAATAAGTCATGCGATTGCCGATCGAGATACGGCTAGCATGTTTGCAATTGAGACTACTAGTCCAGGGCCTATGAAAAAGGCATTCGTGACGGACAGAAGGTCAGGATAGACAAGACCAAGGAAAAACTTGCCGAGGAGGTCTACCGATGTGAAAATCATGGATTTAAGCACGGATGGATCAAGGCACTTCAAGCTGCAGACGCTCTATGGGCAGTAGGCGTTGATTCGGCGTCGCCGCTATATCAAGGTCATCATTTTCCCTTTTCATCCTTCGAAATCGAGAAGAGTGATAATGAGGTAGATGCCGAATAGAAGTAGACATTGTAATGCTCAAACGCAGATTGAGTGTAAATTATGTATTTATTGGTTAATCTAATAAAACACTCTATTTCAAATGTTTGCATGTTTCAACTTATGTTTATACACTTTGTGCCAATCGATCAATTTAATGAAACATTTCATTTTGAATGCTTGCATGCTTAAATTTTTACTGTGTATCGTGAGATCCACGAAGGGCACTCCGAATCCGGAGTCTTTATTCGGCCCAAACGTGATTTGCACGGACGGGGCTCCGAATTCAGAGGCTTTTTTGTCTTGGCCAATCGTAAGATCCACGAAGGGCGCTCCGAATCTGGAGTCTTTATTCGGCCCATACGTGACCTGCACGGATGGGGCTCCAAACTGAGAGGCTTTTTTCTCGTGGCCAATTGTGAGATCCACGAAGGGCACTCTCAATCCGAAGTCTTTAATCGGCCCAAACATGACCTACACGGATGGGGCTCCGAATTCAGAGGTTTTTTTGTCTTGGCCAATCGTGAGATCCATGAAGGGCGCTCTGAATCCGGAGTCTTTATTCGGCCCATACGTGACCTGCACGGATGGGGCTCCGAATTCTGAGGCTTTTTTCTCTTGGCCAATCGTGAGATCCACGAAGGGTGCTCCGAATCCGGAGTCTTTAATCGACCCAAACGTGACCTGCATAGATGGGGCTTCGAATACGGAGGTTTTTTTGTCATGGCCCATCGTGAGATCCATGAAGGGCGCTCTGAATCTGAAGTCTTTACTCGGCCCAAACGTGACCTGCATGGATGGGGCTTCGAATTCGGAGGCTTTTTTGTCTTGGCTAATCGTGAGATCCACGAAGGGCGCTCCAAATCTGGAGTCTTTAATCGGCCCAAATGTGACCTGCACGGATGAGGCTCCAAATTCGGAGGCTTTTTTGTCTTGGCCAATCGTGAGATCTATGAAGGGTGCTCTGAATCCAAAGGCTTTAGTCGGCCCAAACGTGACTTGCACGGATGGGGCTCCAAATTCGGAAGTTTTTTTCTCTTGGCCAATCGTGAGATCCACGAAGGGCACTCCGAATTTGGAGTCTTTAATCGGCCCAAACGTGACCTACATGGATGGGGGGCTCCGAATTTGAAGGCTTTTTTATCTTGGCCAATCGTGAGATCCATGAAGGGCACTCCGAATCCGGAGTCTTTATTCGGGAGACTTTTGAACTGAGTTTCACAATGAGAATATAGGAAACTTTGCATTGCAAAAGTGAAATGTGTACATGGTGAATCACTCAAAACAAGTATCATGCCCCACAGGTCGGGTTCAATGATAGAATTTACGCAAATGTGTGGAATTCCAAGGTCGTGACTGTAGACACCCCATTTTTGACCGTTCTCAAGACTTGGACGTCACCGCTTGAGCACCCTGTGATCATCCTTGTTTGCGTTTGTCTTGAATTCCCGGAGGTCTCGGCTACGCGCCTTGCCTCAGGATCTCTCGACTCAACTATTTTGCGTCTGGTTTTGCAACAAACACTTGTGTTTTGCCTTGGAGGGGCAAGGAATGGCTTGTGGGCCATCCCCACACATCACCGGCCATGGCTTGAGGCCACCGGCTGTGTTTTGTTGCCACCGGCCAAATGCTTGGCCGGCCGGCACTATAGATGGTCGACCGGCCATCTTTTGTGGCCAAATTGCATTTTTGGCCGGCCGACCACTGTGTATCTGCTTTTGCAAATATTTTCATGCCGGCTGTGATAGTTGGCATACACGTTGTTCCCCTCCATACACGTGTATGGAAGGATCTCCCTCTTGGCTAGCTTGTCTTATAAGCATGCAAGATTGAATCCTCTATAAGAGGAGGCCTCTTCTCCCACTTTTAGGTTAGACAACTCTTTTTCAGAACTGTGAGTTCTAGGGTTAGGGTTTGCATATATCCTATCTCTATATCTCTCTCTCTTTGTGTTTTTGTGTGTGTTTTGTCTTACTTTTGTGCACAAACACCCACCATCACACCTTCTCTTGGAACTAAGGCACAAGAGGGCTGTTCTTGGTGTTCTTGAGTGGTTTTGAGCCCAAGAAAACTGCTGGTCCACCATTTGTGAAGAGGGTCTTCAAGGGTAACACTCTTGCTCTTTTTACCCCATTTTTGCATAGCTTTTTTGACTACCTTGCAACTGTTTTTAGACTTGGTGTATAACATAAAAAAGTCTTTTTTTTGCCTACTCTAAATAGTTGTTTAAGAGTACTTTGAGCTTTGAGGTTGTTTGACCCCTCTTAAGCCTTGTTAGGCTCTATTTTTGTGCCATTTTGGTGAGCTCCGGGACCATTGTGTTTGGGCCTCTTCACCCCTGAAATCTTTAGGGATTTCAGTGGTGATGGTGGTGCCTTGAGTTCCTAAGAAGGAGAGGTCCACCCCCTCTCCTTGTTGACCTTAAAAAGGGCCATTTTTGCCTCACGTGTGAGCATCTAATTTAAGTGCATGTTGGCCATGTCTTAAGTGCTATTTGGTAGTATTTTGCCATGTATTACCTCTATTTTTAGTTGGTTTAGACACACCATGCATGCTTAGCATACTTGTCTTGTAATGCCATGTTTTAGCCTAAACATGCTTTAAGTGTTGACCCTTGTTTTAGCATGATTTTGGCCAAACTTTGTGAAGCTTTTGTGTATGTTTTAGTGTGCTTTAGCTCTGTTTTCAGTTGCTTTGGTCATGCTTAACATATTTTGTATAGTCTCTTTGCATTCTAACTTGTAGGCCTTGAATGTGTGATGTCATGAGCATGCTTTACTTGCTTTAATTAGTTGGTTTGGCACCTCTATTTTATGCAATTTCAGACTTTGGTATACTCGCCATATGCCCATGATCATCTCTTTTAAGTGTGCTTAAAAGTTGCCTTTTGATGCTTAGGAATTGGATCATGAATGCATGCATGCTTGTATGTGCATTCGGCCCTATTTCCATAGTTTATGGCCACTGTTTTAGGCTTATTTGAGGGCTGCCTAAGTTTAAGTCCATGCTTCATGTGTTATAACATGCTTGACTTGTGCATTGTTGCATACTTGGCCTATTATATGTTATTGCTTGCTTGAAATCATGATGGATTTGGCATGTATTTCATTTGGTTAAGTTGCTTTGCATTATTCCTATGCTTAGTTCACCTTACATGTTGTTGCATGTTTGCCACTAGCGTAGTTGTCACATGCCTTGCATGCTCATTTTGCATACTTAGCCTCCATACCTAGAATGCATTGCATTGGCATGCATGTTTCACCCCTTGAGTTGAGTATGATAGAGGTGGAGCCCCTTTGTTTGATTATGTGCATTGCATCCCATATCAAAATGCATACTTGGGTTCTTGGGCCATCACGCATTGAAATGCGCGATTGGTGGTCCAAAAACCGAGGGCCATGCCCCTTTGAGTCATAAACATGATAAGGGATGTGGTTGGTGCATACATTGCTTGAAATGCATTGCCATGCTATGTTTTGCCCACTGCTGCTGTCAAAAACAGATTCTGCAGGAATCTTTGGCCGGCCGGCCATCTATACTGTTGACCGACCAAATATGGATGGCCGAGAGCCCAAAAAAT
>NW_021027681.1:261358-280621 GCF_004153795.1 Camellia sinensis
AATTGTGATTGAACTCAGCCAACCGGAGATGGCCTCCAGCTATGGTAATGGTAGTTAATTAATTTGTATTATTTATTTGGTCCCTCCGGGCGAGGGCAAATCTGTAATAAGTGTGTGTGAGTGGTGTGTATGTCTTCCAATCCCCACTTCTTTCTTCCCTTTTATTTACCTGCTTTGATGGTAGATTAGGGCACGTTTAAATTAGCATACCTTATGCAATGCATGCGTGCATTCATTCATTTGTTTTACATGCACCGGGCTCGGTACATCACGCTAACTGCATTTGTATTTCAATTCCAAATTGAATACGTGCATCAATTGACTGCATTTCACATGCCATGCTTAGGTTAGCCGAGCCTACTCTAATTGCATTTTGCATGCGTTGCATTAGCCACTCTAACATGAACTAGGATCATGCATGTTTGCTAACTAGTTTATTGTTTTGGCACGGAGTACTATGTAAGTATTTTCCTGCTTTAGCATACTGCATGCGTGCGAGTGTTGCCATGACAGCATGCTTACCATGTGGCTAGATGCTTATGTGTATAAATTGTTTGAATGCCCGTGGGTGAAGGTTGGATTGTTAGAGTTGGAAAAACTCGTTGAAATCCGTGTTTTAGCCTACTTGCGAGTAGCAAATTCCAAAGTGCTTTTCAAAACAAACGGATATGCAATGCTTATTTCCAAATTAGGCAATCTAGTCTATACTTGTTTGCTGCGCGCATAACATAGTAACGCTAGGCTAATAATTGCTTTAAGAACACATAACGTTTTCAAAATCGGATATCATGGTTAGTAGAGGCCGGTTTTCGGACCGGGCGAAAGGGGGTGCTCATAGCTGACCTTCCCCGATCGTACCCAAGCTCCCGAGCCGAGACAGCTCCGGTGATGACGGACATGTGGCCTTCGGCACCAAGTCAGGGTTTCCTAAATTCCCCCATAAAAAATATTTAGGTGGCGACTCTGTATCTGGCAAAGCAGTCCATGTTTGGCACTTCTTTTCAAAATCTGTTTTCTCAAAACGATTTACCAGAATTGGACTCTTTGGTTCAAGATTAAGAACCATGACACAAAATCGAGTCCGAACTGTAGTAGCGGGGCCCCTCGCGGGCGCGTGCTACAGAATCGCGTTATGATATTTCTCCATACAAAATGCTTCACATCAGTAGCTCGAATGTGCGTTAGTGCCTCCGCTTCTACCCATTTTGTGAAATAATCTGTTGCGACAATCAGAAATCGCTTGTTGCCCGGGGTGCAAGGCAGTGGTTCGACGATGTCAAGTCCCCATTGGGCCAATGGCCAAGGACTGGTTATAGAGCTTAACTCTTCTGCAGGCAGATGGGTTAAGGGAGAAAACTTATGGCACTGTTCACACTTCTTCACATAACATTCGGCATCAACTCTCATTGTCGGCCAATAATACCCCTGTTTCACAGCTCGATGGGCCAAAAAGCGCTCGCCAGAATGGGCACCACAGCTACCTTCATGTATTTCAGTCAAGAGTCTCTCGACTTTATCCAAATGAACGCATTCTAGGTATGGGCCAGAAAGGGTTTTTTTGTAAAGTTTTCCTTGCGGATCCCAATAGTATCGCAGGGCTTTATTTCGTAGCTTGTGTGCTTCTTTCTTATCCGACAGGAGCTGTTCAGAAGATAGGAATGCAGCAATGGAGTCCATCCAACTCAGACCTGACTCTATGACATTGATCTGGACTTCCTCTGAAGGGCCAATGCTCGGCTTAGGGATAAAGCCCACTTCAATTGTCCGTTTAATCTCTGAGTTAATGGCGGAGGCTAGGCAAGCCAGGGCATATGCATGTGTGTTCTGATCACAGGTTATTTGGTTCAATTCATGATGGTCAAATTTTGCCAGCAAGGAATTTGTCGTTTTCATGTAAGCGGCCATACGGTCGTTTTTGGCCGCGTACTCCCCCTTTAGCTGATTGATCACCAGTTTTGAATCGTAAAAGATAAGCAGACGCCGAGCACCCAGGAGATGTGCATTCTACAAGCCAATTAGCAGGGCTTCGTATTCGGCTTCATTGTTCGATGCTTCGAAGCCGAGTTTGACAGCCTGCTCAATTATTGCTCCGTTTGTTGCATTGATTACTACTCCGGCCCTGCTGCCGCGTTGATTGGACGATTCATCATAATACAACTGCCAAATGTCCCCAACATAAATTCCCCAATTCGGCCTAGGTTGAATTTCGTCATACTTGAAGTCTGCAAGACCCCTAGTGAATTCGGCCACAAAGTCGACAAGCACTTGTCCCTTGATTGAAGTTTTAGGCAGAAACTGAATATCGTACTGGTCGTGTTCAAGAGCCCACTTTGAAACGCGCCCTAATGCTTCTGTACTATGGAGTATTGACCGGAGGGGGTGGTCCGTTAGTACCCCAATGGTATACCCCTGAAAGTAATGCATCAGTTTTCTTGCTGTCGTTACGAGGGCTAGGATGAGCTTTTCTAACGGAAAGTAACGTGTTTTGGCGTCAACCATTGCCTTGCTCACATAATACACTGGCCGCTGCTCCCCAAGCTCTTCCTTTAATAGTACGACGCTGACTGTCCGGTCGGAAACTGCCAGATATAAAATGAGCAGGTCACCTGCCGAAGATGTTATCAAGAGTGGAACTGATCGAAGGTAGGTCTTCAGACCGTTGAAAACGGCCTCGCACTTAGAGGTCCATTCAAAAGCCTTACCCTGCCGTAGGGTATGAAAGAATTGTCGGCAGCGATCTGTGGAACGACTGATGAACCTGTTGAGTGCGGCGGCCATCCCCATCAGCTTTTGAACCTTTTTCACCGATCGAGGGGAGCCAAGTTCCAAGATTGCTGTGATTTGCCTCGGGTTGGCTTCAATTCCTCTATGGTTGACAATGTAGTCAAGAAATTTGTCGGATCCGATCCCAAATGCACACTTAGAAGCATTCAGTTTCATTTTGTACTTGCGTAAAATGCCGAATGTCTCTTCCAGGTCGGCCAAATGAGTTTGCTCTTCTTTAGACTTGACCACCATATCGTCAATGTACACTTCCATAATACGGCTGAGTTGCTCCTTGAACATGGCAGTGACTAGTCTTTGGTAAATTGCCCCTGTATTCTTCAGCCCAAAAGGTATAACCTTATAGCAATAGGTTCCTCTTGGGGTGAGGAATGTAGTTTTGTCTTGGTCCTCCGGATGCATGGCGATTTGATGGTAGCCTTTGTAGGCATCGAGGAAGCTCATACGTTGATGACGTGCCGTAGCGTTTACGAGTTGGTCAATTCTGGGAAGAGGGAAACAATCCTTGGGGCAAGCTTTATTTAAATCCGTGAAGTCCACACAGACACGCCAAGTTTCATTTTTCTTCTTGACCACCACAGTATTGGACAACCATGTAGGATAGGTCACTTCCCGGATTGCCCGGGCATCAAGCAACCGATCAACCTCTTCAACAATAACAGTAGTGTGTTCTGCGGCTGACTGCCGGCTTCTCTGAATAATCGGCTTACATTTGGGGTCAACGTTTAAACGGTGCTCAGAAACAGATGGATCTACCCCCGGTATCTCATACGACGACCATGCGAATACATTAAGGTTGCCGAGTAAAAAGGTAATTAGCTGCTGCCTGTCAGTTTTATTCAAGGATGCGCTGATCATGAAGAACCTGTCAGGATCCCCATCAATTTTAACTCGATCTAGGGCTTCTGTGGCCTTTTCACTTGGGAGCTGTCCAACATCGTCGAGGCTCTTACGCTCCGGCACCTCAATAGAATTCACCTCCAGCTCGTTTGGTATCTTTGCGGCGAGAAGATAACATGCTTGTGCCGATTTTTGGGAACCACAGATTTGTTTAGTGTCGCGTTCAGTCGGGAAGCGGAGCAGTTGATGATATGTGCTTGGCACGGCACGCATGGCATGCAGCCAAGTTCGCCCCATGATAAGATTATACGGCGAAGGCAGCTTGACAACCAAGAATTCCATATCTACTGTTCGGGAGCCGGCTCGAACTGGTAGAGTGATTTTTCCCAACGGGTATTCTGGATTATCGTTGAAGCCAAATGATGGATAAGGAGGTGGAGACAGGTCTGACTTAGTGAACCCGAGTTTGATGAAGGTCTTTTAATACATAACCTCCGAAGTACTCCCCTGGTCTATGAGAACGAGTTCAACGGTGAATCGGTTTACGTGTAGTTTGATGACCAATGGATCAATGTGGGGGAGTATTACGCCGAACAAATCAGAATCGTCAAAGGTAATACTCAGAGCTTCATAGGGCCGTTTTGCTAGTGTGATTTGCTTTTGGGGACCAGGATGCGACTAAATTTAATGTACGGCGGAGGCTGTCAGCAGGCTGTATATCATATGGATTACGCCGAGCGGAGGTGAATACTGCCGTAGGGGAACTGTTTTGGTTGAGTTATTCTTTCAGACGTGTTGCTGGAGCTGACCGTCTTGTACCAACTCCTCAAGGTGGTCTTTTAAAGCATAGCAGCTGTCGGTATCATGACCGCGATCTTTGTGATATTCGCACCGCCTATCCCGTCTTCTTGTGTCAGGAGGTCCCATCATCTTGGGCGGCCACTTGAAGAACGGAAGATGTTGAATTTTAGTCATAACCGTGCTGATCGGCTCTAACAACTTCGTATACTTCTTGTCCACACGCCTTGTATGCCTATTATCTACTTGAAGTTGTTCATTAGCTCGGTGGGAGCATGGGTCGTTTGATCGGTGCGAATTTCTATTGTCACGTTTAGCTCGATCCCATGATTCAGGGCTCTATGATGGTACAAAACTTATCGGCTGAATGATTTTAGATGGGGCCGTCTTGATGACCTTGTGCCCGGCTCTGACCCGCAGTGCGTCATCTTCAATTTTGCAAAATTTCTCGACTTTTTTTATCAACATCCAGATTGTTTTGGGGGGCCTTCTAGTCAAGGAACTGCGGAGGGCACTATCAGGATGTAACCCTATTTGAAAGGCAGTGATGGCCATGAAGTCGTTGCAGGCGTCATCCACAAGATTAAAGCATTCCCAATAGTGCCGAATACGCTCGTAGGGTTTCCCCTGGTTGAATTTGCATTGCCCAGAAAGAATCGGCCTGCTTCGGCTGGACCTCATTGGTGATGAACCTTGCCCTGAAGGATTTTTGTAGTTGATGGAAGCTCCTAATCGATGCCGGTTCCAATTTATAGTACCATCTGACAGCCAACGGTCCCAAACTGCTCGAAAATATTTGACACATGAGGGCCTCGTCGTCCACATGCAACGTCATAGCTTGCTTGTAATGGCGGATGTGATCAGTGGGGTATGATTTCCCATCGTACAGGGTGAACGATGGAGCTTTAAACTTTTTGGGAAGTACTGCCTTTGCGATCCGTCGCACAAAGGGATTATACTGGTCTTCTTTGCCTAAACCATTTCGCCTTTGCTTATGGCATGCACGCGGACTCTCTTCGGAGGAACTAATGGTTGCGACTCGTCCCTTCTTTTTGGGTTCTGGGGATGATGAATCAGAGTCACTGTCACTTTCTTGCCTTCGAACTTGAGGTCGTCGACCATCTTCTCTCAGAGGTCGTCCAGGATCTTGACGTGCAACTTGCTTGGATTTCGCTACTTCCAAGGCCAAATCCTGGCGGACGCGCTCGTTCTCAGCGATCTTATTTTCTAGCCTCTATTCGTTTTGCTTCGCCTGTTCCATGATCGCTTGCATTGTCTCATGTGCTGAGATCGAGGGTGAGGTCTGGGCAAGTGAGTCAAAATTCAAGGCACGTCTTGCGGCGATATTCTCCAATCCCAGCATGTTTGTTGGAGTGAGATAATCTCTCGGTGTGGTTTCGTCGGCGACTATCAGAGGGTCTTCCGTTACGCCCGCCATGGATGTAGTTGAGTATTCCCACAAACGGTGCTAATTGTAGGGAAGTGGTTTGGAAATACTCTTTTGATCCACTGGGACGCTCGAGATCCTCAGCTAGTAACCTGAAAATGAATGAACACTCAGGTCAGGGGTGCCAAAATTAGCACTCCAACGGTTAAGTCAGTGTATGCTCTCTTAGTTACTTGTATCTTAAGTTAAGCGTAATAGTTCTCATGTCCCTCTCTTTGGTTGTTGCTCTTCTATTTATATACGCTCCCAGTCATCAGGATGGAGCCCACTACTAATCCATCGTGTGATTGCTCACTCGGCCTTTCTTTCGTCATATTCCAACTTCCAATCGGCCCCTCGTTCGGCTGGCTTTGTGGCCAACTAAGCTATTTGGCATCCAAAACGTACAAGACGAGGGCAAGTATAACATGTACCGATTATCTAAATGTTCATTCGGCCTATCTGCGTCCACTTTTATCCGGCTCCCACACTATCTAACTTTGTTCGAGTTTTCATTCATTTTCAGTAATTTTTTTTTTTTTTTTTTTTTTTTTTTTGCTATTTTAGTCAAAAAAAATTTATATAAAAATTTAAAAATACATATATACATATGAAAAAAAATAAAAAAATCAAACCAAACAAAATCCAAGATCTCAAATCGCATTTAATTAAATTGATTGACAATAACTGATCGAAACTATTAATTACGCAGTGGCTCCAAACCACCAAATAACTTCTCTTCCTAATTTGTATGACAATATTTTCCATTCTCCATTACCTAATTTCCTCAAGATATCTGAATCTGATTTTTATCAATTAAATCCTCCAAAAGTATGCCCAAGGAGGCTCTAAAATTCAGAGTTTGATCACTATGAACTCATCTTTCAATATCTCCACATCCCTTTTGTTTCTTTGCATTCTAATTTGCTTCCTTTTCCTCATAAGCAACCCTAGCTTTCCTATATTCTTATTGCCCAAATACAACACTTACATTCCTAACAGCACAAACCAATCCAACCTCAGCACCCTCTTCTCAACTCTTTCCTCCAATTCCACCACCACCATCAATGGCTACTCCAACTCCATCGTCTATGACCTCTCCCTCTGTCGTGGAGATGTTTCCACCGCAGTCTGTCAAGACTGTGTAAGTACTACTACTACAAAAGTAGTCCAATGTTGTTCTAAGTCGAAGCTTGTCATGATTTGGTACGATGAATGTTGCCATTCTCATATATTTTTAAAGTATACATTTTGACAAAATTTAAACATGGGTTCTCGAGCCAAAAATCCAAAATTAAATTTCCTAAGTCTAAAGCATTTATTTTATTTGTCCAAAAGGACAAGCTCATACAAAAAAAACCAAACTACCCATGTATATGTATTATACGGTAGGTAAAGCAAAACAACAAACTCTCTCTCTCTCTCTCTCTCTCTCTCTCTCCTCTTCTCTCTTCATCTCCAATTCCACCACTAACACGGCGCCGGCGCCGGCGCCGGCGCTATCACCGTCGCCATCATCCACTTCGTGTTAGTAAAAATTATGCTAACTCCCAATCGACAAAAATTAAACAACAATTTTAACTAAACAATCAAACAAGAACAACCAGGCAACTGTGGAATTGGTTCAAATGCCTAAAAAGAATGAGAACTTCTTTGGAACAACTAAAAGTCACAAAGTAAACAAAGCAAACAACAATTCTAAGATAAAACTACTAAAGTTCATAAAAGTTTACAAGGATACGAATTATAGAAGAAACTACTCCTAAACTAAGAAAACTACTACTAGATTATGCTAAGTCTAAACTAGTTCTTTGTGTTGTTATTGATGATGTCCTCTCTCTCTGCAAATTTCTGACCTTTATACTTCTTCTTTCCCACGCCCCCATGATCTCCTCAATCTGCAACTTCTGTTGTGTAACTGCCACAACTACTTCCTTACTTCTAAGCCTTCCAATCACATTAGATTTTCACTTTTGTCTGCCGAACTGCCCCTTCTTCAAGTTATCATGTGTCTACAAGCCCTTCTAACCTTCTTTCGACAGAGAAAAACTCCTACTTTGTTCATACTTCTTCTTGAATAACTGCCCACTGAGTCCATGCTCACTGCTAGTAATTGCTCAATCACCAACACTGTTTAATGCACATTTATTAATCTCTCTCATATCACTTACCCTCTTTCACAATTGTTGAACCCTCACTTGATTTTGCCACATGTTGTATCCCAACTAGTCCACCTATCGACAAGAACCAGCAAAAATGGATGCAAACACTTTGCCAATAGCCTGCAATCACCGACTTCTACTACTGTTCCTCCTCCTCATCTCTCTCTCTCTCTCTCTATTTTCTTCAATTTGAGACCCAAACCCTAACCTAGTCCTAACTTCACCATCCTAACCCTAGCCCCAACTTCACCACTGTCTTCACGACTTATTGACAACAATGTATCGTCTCCGCCACCACTAGATCTATGTATATCTACACCGGATGTTCATAGATCAGAGATTTTCGGAGACGTCACTGGTGACAACGACAGTGGAAGAAATCTCTCTCTCTCTCTCTCTCTCTCTCTCTCTCTCTCCTCTCTTCTAGAAACAATCTTAGATTTGGTGCAGTTCGGGTAATTGAGTCCAATCAGACCTTAACTATACAAGACAAGGCTAAGTGAAGGCAATAGCTTATGAGTAGAGGCCCCAAATTGACAAATGGTGAGAATGCCAGTCCCAAGGAGAAGCTCAATGGTAGGGATAACGATGTTCTACAGATGGTGAGGCCCCAAATTTTATTGCTTTTTTCTTCAATTTTTTCTTGCTTCGGATTTGTTTTGTGGTGTTTATGTTGTTTTGGTTGACTTTGTATTGAGAATGTAGATGTGTGATAATTTATTTGAAATTAATTCTTGTTTTTACTTTGAATACAGAGGCTAAAATAGAATCATACTGTTGAAACATGAAGATCTGGACACCTTCGACGATCTGAAGACCTTAGATCTCTTTTCTTTTTTTATTTCAGTTGTTGTTGTTATTGATGATGATGATGATGATGATGATATGATAATGACGATGATAATGATAATGATGAATGTTGTTGTTAATGATGAAACAAATCTGTAATAACATCAAATTCATAGATTTGTAATACCTGTCTCTATCTGTGTACGTATAAGAATTTGAATAGATAAAGATAATAAAATTGAATAGATTGAAAAAAATTGAACAGTTAAGAGATTAAAATTGGACAGATAAAAATTTATACAGAAAATTTTTGAAAAGATAGATGAAAGATTTGAATAGATAAAAAAAGATTTGAACAGATAGTCAAAAAAAATCAACAAATAAATTAAGGGGTAAAATTAAAAACAAAATATCTTTTAAAATAAGTAAAATGACCTCTCCCGGAACTATTTTACAAATAGTAGACCTTTTACCAATAAAAAAATATACTGAGGCCTCGTTTGGGAACAGGCTAATTTAGTAACTTTTTGGCTAATTGGCTAAAACGGTATGTAAAAAAAACTTGTATGTTTGGGATGACTTTTTGACTAATTACGAAAAGTTGTGCAAAAAGTAGAGAGAAGCCGTAATTGTTGACTTTTTGGTATGACTAATTGGCTAATTGGCTAATTTAGTAACATCCCAAACGAGGCCTGAATCTAATACCATAGACACCCTCTAAATTGAATTTATCACTAAATTTCTTTTTAAACAATTAAAGAATAAAATGACACAAAACTCCGGATTTAAAGGCAAAAAATGTAATTAACCCATAAAGTTATTAAGTACATTTCTTAACAAGCGGAGACGCAACAAAATGAAATGTCGTTCGTTATGCTAACACATGACGCAGCCCGGGCAGCCCGGCGAGATAATCGAAGTCGTTGAAAAGTTAAGGTCAGTTTGATTTAGAATTATGTAATCTTGTTTGTGATGCCAACACATGACACAGCCTGGCGAGGTAATCAAAGTCGTTGAAGAGTTAGGGTCAATTTACAATTATGGTTTGGATGTGAAGTTATATTTTGAATTTTGACTTTTTGAATTATGATTCAAAAATAAAAAATTTGTTTAATTATAAATTTTAAAAATAACTTTGGAATAATTTGTACTTTTTTTTTTTAATTGATTGATGTATAGAATATGAGAGGAGAGAAGAGAGATAAAAAAAAAAAGTGATTGATTAATTGATTAATAATAATAAATATAAAAAACGAAAGAAATTTTGAAAGTAATTTTGATTTGTATTTTAAAAATTTATTTGGTTGTAAATTTTGATTCAAATCATGATTTGAAAACATAATTGAGTTTAGAAAATTAAACCAAACGTTACCTTAGTTTTTCGATAGAATTTTTAATTTTTAAACTTGTTAGATGAATTCAGATTTTTTTTAATAAAATAAAATCGTATAACCAATAAATTAATTTCATGATCAAATAAAGCGTTAATTAAAAAAATTTATTATTCATTATAGAGCAATGCTCTACACCTACCATTGATTGTGAGGTCTCTTAAAATAGATTAATTATTGGTATTAAGAATTATTGATCTCTTAACCGAAGATTATAGATGAATTATTGATCATGATTTCACCGTATAATTTAAATAATTTTATTATGTAGAACCTTTCTTATATTATATGCATCTTATTCTCATGATATAAATAAAGATCAAAACAAAGTCTCACCACAAAATTAAATGACAACTGTCCCCAACAAGGGAATCAACTAGCAAATCTTTGATAATTATACACATATTATTTAGAATATAAATAATAAAATATTTTTTTAATATTTCAAAATTTTACATTAAATGACGATCAATAATTTATCATGACTTAAAACAAATAAAGGATTTTAAATTGAGCACATAACTGATAATTATAATAAATATGTATACATGTTTAATAGTCAGCAATTTATCACATCTTAACCCTCAAATTTGATATTTGTGCAATAAATTTGTGCTTACTATGAGTCTTGTTAATGACAACTCTAAAGGTTAGTAGTAAAAATTAAAATATTTAAAATTTCAATACATATTTTACACATCTCATAATAATTTTATATATATTTATTTTTATATTTTACATATTTTAATACAATTTATATATATTTGAATACATTTTAAAATAGAATAATACTTCATAGCTCGAAATTCCGTTGTCCCAAATGGCTCGACTGCCCAAAAAGAAGTTGTTTGGGCAGGTTTTTTTTTTTTTTTTTTCAATCACCCATAGCCACGTAGGGCTGGGGGTCACTGGGGGTGGGGGTCTGCCGCATTTTTATATTAAAAAAAATTTAAAATAAATATAAATATTTATAATTATTCCGTACATAGCACGAATAATAGACTCGTACATATGTATGCAGATAGGGACTAGCATCATCGTTTTATGATTGTGTTTTAATATTTCCCATCAAATATTATTATTTTAATGAATCATACATAATATTACTTTACAATTGAAAATTTTGGCCCAAAGTTTTGACTAGGACAGTCCAATTATATATATATATATATATATTGTAGATAGGGACTAGTATCATCAGTTCTTATTTAATTTTTATTATTATTACTATTATTTTTGTAGATAGGGACTGCCATCATCAGTTCTTATGATTGTTTTTAATATTTCCCATTAAATATTATCATTCTAATGAATCACACCTAACGCTACTTTACAATTGAAAATTTTGACCCAGAGTTTTGACCCGGATAGTCCAATGAGCCAATGACAAGTGCTTATGTTAGTTAGTGCAAGCAAAATTCGAAAACTCTCACATCACCAATTCACAATCCCACTTGTGTCCCCATCAAAAGTCTTCGATTCCCACTTTATTTTACACAACAAACAAACTTGATTTCCACTATGTTCCCATCTTCAGCAGCCACCACCCCTACTGGAGAAGCCATCTCTCTACAGGCCTAATTCAGATTCAAATTTTGGGGACAAATTTATTAATTTGCAGTTGACTCTTTAAGGAAATTTCTTTGTGTATTTCAATCGAAATTTAGATTCATTTATGGCGTGTAATTTAGTTTTATTAATGCTTCAATAGTGAATCTTTTCTTACAGGTTAGATCAAATCAGGCCTGCAATTGATTACCCGAAACTTGGACCCATAGATGCAATAATGACAGCTCAGAATATTTTTTTTTCATTCAAAAAAAGAGGTCTTCAGCCGTCAGTATTTTTTTCTCATTTTTCCTCGGAAAAATTATATTCATTCAAATGTTGTGTTTCAAAAATTATTTTAAAAATAAAGTATATAGTATAAATTTAAAATAAATACGTATAGACGGTACTAAAAATAAATATGATCTATTAATATAATTTTTTAAATAATTTCGTAGATAATTTTTTGATGCGTAACATTATTGTTTAAGATTTAGGATTGAGGAAGTCTAATTTTATACGTTTGGAACTATCCTATTATTAATTATTTTAATTAATTATAATCAGCTAAATCAATAAATTACAATTCGAGATTTCATTTAATTGGATCCCACAAGAGAATAATACCTTCTCTTCCTAATGGATATGGCAATACTTTTCATTCTCCCCTACCTAATTTCCTCCAATACCCTTAAAATAAAATATCATAATATCCTTATCTTCTTCCACCCAAATTTTAATTTTAAAACAGCACAACAATCCTCGATCGCCAACGCCCACTCTCTCATTTGTTATCACCTCCCAATGCCTTTTTTCTACTCCACCTACTACCACTTTTTACCATGAACTGTATACTCTCATAAGTTTCCTGCTGCAAACTACCCACTTTCAAGGTTGAATGTGGAGATCTAAGATGGAAGGAAATGAGCTGAGTGGCGGTGGTGATAACAATGGAGGGCTAAGAGTGGTGGTGAAGGAGGGGTGAATGGATGGAAGAAAAAAAAATAAAATTTTTAAATTAAAGATAAAGTAGAATATATGTGTATTTAGATTTTTTTTTTATTTTTTTTAGTGTGTACAAAGAAGATGTTCATTAAGTATATGTATTGAAGGGAATTAGTATGTGAAAATAGAATTACTCATTCAACAACCAATCTCATTTTTCTTATTTTCCTGCAAAAAATGTTATATATCTAAAATTTGTATCTCAAAAATTATTTTTAAAACGAAACACATAGTACAAATTTTAAATGAGTGTGATATAGATTGTACTCAAAATAAATGTGATATACTAATGTAATTTTCTAAATAATTTCATAGATATTTTCTTGATAAAAAACAACCAACCCAGAAACCTATTTTATTTTTATTTTTATTTTTATTTTTAGGGGGATGCACCAATAAATCACAAATTAATAACTTATACACTGTTTAGTCCTAAAAGTTTTCTTATAGACTGAAAGGTCCCATTACAATGTTTCAAACATCAGATTAATGTTTCGAACATTAGATTTCGAACATCAGATTAATGTTTCGAACATCAAATTTCGAACATCAGATTAATGTTTCAAACATTAGATTGATGTGCAAATGGGACTAAATAGAGCATAAGAAAACTCTTAGGACTAAATGGTTCAACTTTTCAAAAATTAGGACTTATGGATAAATTTTCCTTATTTTTATATGCTTAATCCAGAAAACTATTTCATCACTTCCTTATTGAGGAAGTCCATTTTCATTGGTTTCAGAGACTATCCCACTATTAATGATTTTAGTTAATCATAGCAGTCAAAAGCGTCTCCAATTGTTGTCTAACTTATGGATAATAAGGCAAATGGTAATGAGTGTCCCATATAAAATATGTATAAAATGTCTTGAAAATATATAAAAATATAAAAAAAATGTATTGATTTTAATAAAAATATATAAAATTTGGTAAAAAATATTTTATGTTTTTTAAATTTTTTTGTCATTTACTTGTGCTTTATGAGCACTGGTTAGCCAGACATTGGGTAATCGCACTTTGCACCATTGTAATTTGCATCAAATCTCACTTTGGCTCCTATATATGAAATCATGACAATCAACTCCCTGCATTTTGAGTCAAATCTCACTTTGGTCCCCGCATATAAAATTGTGTGTATTTTTAGTAAAATCTCACTTTGGTCCCTACACAAGTGTCAATGTTCTCTTTTCACTACTCAACTGTTTAAATCATTAACATAATCTAGTCATGTGATAAAAATTTGACCACGATATGAAGTTAAGAAAGAAAAATCATTTACATTTTCTACCAATACACTTTATTCCAAAATTTACATCAAAATAGGATTGTATTAGGCTAAAACAAAACACAAATTGTGAACAATTAAGAAGATGAATTAGGATTTTGCATAAATCGAAATCACGAAATTTTATTTTTCACAGTAACATAATCTTTTGTCTATTCATCTTTATTTCTCTTTGATTTGTTTGTTGCATTTTTTTTTTAATTTCAAAAGTTCTACCTTCTTGTATTTTCGTCACAATTTTTACCATACGAACATATATATACATACATATATATTTATATTTATATATATATAATATATATAATATTATATAACACTCTTGTGTTTACAATGTAAGACAAAATGTATTGATGGGAAACATTGATGATTTTTCTCTCTTATCCTCAGTTTATAGTCACATTTTTGTCACATGACTGGATTTTGTTAAAGATTTAAAATGAAATAACAGAAAAGGGACATTGACACTTGTGTAGGGACTAAAGTGTGATTTGAGTAAAAATGTAAGGGGTTAACTGTCACAATTTCATGTATAGGGACCAAAGTGAGATTTGACCAAAGTGCAGGGGGTTGATTGTTATGATTTCATGTATAAGGACCAAAGTGAGATTTTATTCAAAGTGCAGAAGTGAAAAGTATAATTTACCCTCTGACATTATAGTAATGCTGGTATTTTTGCATTTATTGGTGCAATCGATTTTCTCTCCATCGTTCCACCTACTATTTTTTTAATTATCAACCACAATAATTTAACCACCTTCTTGAAACGTATTTTCAAATTCAAAAGCTATTTTTGATCATTTTTTATTTTTAATGAAGTTTTTACATTTTTAAAAAATTATAAAAAATGACTAAAACATATAAAAAGTAACTAAAAATTAGGGATGACAATGGATAACTTACCCAGTGAGTATTCATGGAGACCCAACCCAAATACATGAGTTTTTCCTTTTTTTTTTCTTATCCATTGGGTAGGGTAAGTGATATTCTTTAAATATCCACAGGGGATGGGTTGGGGATGGGTACTCACTAATTTTCCCATATATATACATTTTTTTATTTTTTTTTTTATTTTTAAGATTCACAACCAAAACTAAATATACATTCAATCTTTTTTCTTTTATTTATTTATTTTTTTTCAGGTTCACAACCAACTTTTTCTTTTCTTTTTTTTTTAGGATCCACAACCAAAGCTAAATATACCTCCAATCTTTTTTTTTATTTTTAAGATTCACAACCATTTTTTTTTTTTAATTTTTAAGATTCACAACCAAAGCTAAATATACATTCAATCTTTTTTCTTTTGTTTTTTTTGTTTTTAAGATCCACAACCAAAGCTAAATATACCTCCAATTTTTATTTTTTATTTTTTTATTTTTAAGGTTCACAACCATTTTTTTTAAAATTTTTAAGATTCACAACCAAAGCTAAATATACATTCAATCTTTTTTTTTTTGTTTTTTTTTTATTTTTTAAGGTTCACACCCTTTTTTTTTTTTAAGATTCACAACCAAAACTAAATATACATTCAATCTTATTTTATTTTATTTGGCTCAACAATGAAATCAAATACACATTAATTAACATTGTCACATTATTCTTGTCAAATTTTATGCATATCTAGAAGTTTTTAAATTTATTTAAAAAAATTAAGGACACTGTCTAGTGCAGATTTCGATTTGCTTTTCTATGTTATTTTATTTTGTTATGTATTGTAATTTTCAGAATGGTTACTTGTTCTGAAATTTCAACTAATGTCATTTAATTTTGACTTCTTTTGATCTTTATTTATATCTTGAGGATAAGAAGCATATAATATAGGGAAGGTTCTACATGATATAATTATTTAAATTATAATTGTCATAAGGATGAAATCATGATTACACAACCTAGCTATAATCTTCGGTTAAGAGATCAATAATTCTTAATACCAATAATTAATCTATTTTAAGAGACCTCACAATCAGTGGTAGGTGTAGGGCATTGCTCTACAATGAATAATACTTTTTTTTTAATTAATGCTAAATTTGATCATGAAATTAATTTATCGGTTAACCAATTCTATTTTGTTACAAAAATCTTAACTCTTATAAAATGTTTAAAAATTAAAAATTCTATAAAAGAAATTAACTTTTCAATAACTTTGATTATCTTGCTGGGTTGTATAGTGACCCCAGTTTTGACCCGACACTTGTGGTAGTCCGGACTCAGGTTTATGGTTTCTGAACATTGGTCATTGTCTTTTGTTCTTTATTCCTCCTTAAACTTGGTTATTTGGACGAGTTGAGTGTGTTTGGAACAAGTTGATTGCTTGGTTTTCAAACCTTGTGTTGTCCAGAATTTTGGTCCTCCGCTCGAGCAGGCTTTGCAAACTCTCAGTACTTTGCAGGTCTGCAAAAGTACTGAAGGGGTGTTTTCTACGCACGAGTAGGTGGGCGCTCGGGCGACCTTTCTTGCGTTTGAGCGGTTTGTTTGTCATCTACAAAACTACTGGATGTATATATTTTGTGCTCGAGCGGGTAAACTCTTGCTCTCAAGCGGAACAACTTATTGTGTGTGACGCTCGAGCGTCAACTCTTACGCTCGAGCGAACTGTCCGTATATCATATCGCAAAAATGACTTTTTACATCACTTTTTCAGATCTTTTCTTCCAAAAACTCTAAAGTGAGACTCTCTCTCTCTCTCTCTAAAATACACTCTCTCTCTACATTTTCTCTTAGATCCATTGATCGCTCCACCATAATGTCTTTGGAAAAAGGGTAGAGCATCTTGAGAGCTTCACTTTGATCCAATTGAAATTTGGTTTCGTCGTTGTTGGAGTTTCATGCTTGCTCCATTGGTCTTCTAAACTTGAGTATGGACTCTTTACACCTTAATATGAGTTTTAACTTGATTATAGGTTGTTGTGTGAAAATGGTGGGATTTGGGCATGTTTTGAGCAAACCTAGGGCTTGAGTTCAAGTTTGAAAAGAGGGGTTTCTATATGGGTGTTGTATAAATGATTATGGGGTTTGGATGTAAGGTTATTTTGTGTCAAAATAGTTGATTTTGACATTTGGACTAATATTTGGAAAATGTGGAGTTTTGCATTAAAATGTCTTGAATAATTATTTTGTACAAATAATGAAATTAGTATGGAGAATGTGAAATTGGGAGGTTGTGTACATGAATGGTGTTGTTGGATTTGTTCAATCACTCACCTATGGAAATTTGATGATTTATTTGTTATAGAGATTATACATCTGTTTAGAGATAACTGCTTTAGGTTATCGGTGGAAGATAGCCATGATTGTTGTAGACATTGAATGTGGATTACGTGAATTGAAACTAATCCTTTTACCATTATCATTGAATATGATTATGAATGATATACATTGTATATGTATGATATTTTCTAGGAGAAAGGGGATGTACTCCATGTTTTGAGAAGAAGAAATAGGATGGACTTCATTGAACTAAGTTGGCCTGTGTGTCTAGGGTGAAAGTCCCGAAAACTATTTGTATACATAGGTGTCGATTCCCGTGGACAAAATTTTCGTAAAATGGCAAATAGAAGTGAATGTATTTGTGTAATGATTTCATCTATTGAAAACTTGAGAGGTGTAACATTTGTTGATGGGTTGAATAAAATGGATGTATCTAATGAACAAAAATAAACAAATTGAGAAGCAAGTTTGGTATAACATGGCTTTGGAAAAGAGTTATAAAGATTTTGTCATTGGATAATGAGCACGTGTATCATACTTATATCTTGTTAATTCTCATATACTGTGTTAGATTGTTTCTACTGGGCTTTGGCTCACCCTATTTTGGGAAACCATTTTTAGGTATCGGTGACATTCTTCCTCCAAGGACGTAGCTTGGGAGGACCTTGGAGTCGAAGGCTCTTTTTATGTTATTTTGTTTTTAATGTTCGTTCAAGCCTAGAGCTTTATATGTACAGAGCTTATGATTCTCTTTTGTTATAACCAAGCAGTGACTTGGAAAGATGTAAGCCCGTAGGGAATTTATTTTGTTGATCTTTAACTGGCATCATATGCAATAGATTCAGGATGTATATTTATGAATGTATATTGCACGTATTACCTTCTGTAAACGAACTCTGATGAATGGAAGTATTTTATTTATGTTATTCTTCCACTTATGAGTTGGATTTATTATATTGTTTTGAGGGCATTACAACTTGGTATCAGAGCATATCGGGTTTGAATACTTTGGGTATGTGGGAAGTGGTTAGTACCACAGTGGGTTCGTCTCGCTTGTTAGAGACTTAAGTATGGACAATATGTGCCTATATGATAACATGCTTATGTGATTATATGGGTATGAGATTAAATTTCTAGGATGTTGATTGAGTCCACGGGTTCCTAGAAGTCTTGTTAGAAGGGCACTTGATCACTGCTGTTTCTAATTGGAACTCTGGCAACGTTACGGGACGGTCATTATCCGGAGATGAAAGTCGTATGTGTTTATATACGTGGAGTGAATTACTGTTGTCCACCGTGTTAGGACGTGAGTGAGTTAGCTTTGGTACATTTGTAAATGTGCTAATCTCTTTTGTTACCTTTATTAGGATGTCAGGACGTAGACACAGTAGTAGGCGTGGTAGGCTTAGAGGACAGGAGATGCCGGTACCAGATGATATTTCGACATAGGAGGATGATGTTTGTCAGACCAATATGGCCGAACCAGTTGGTCAATAGGCCATAGACCCTTTAGCCCGTGAAATGGCCGGAGAATTGCAGGAGTCCATGGACATTCTCATGGCTGAGAATCAAGTCCAGGCCCAAGTAGCTGAGGCAGGGCCATCTTTCTTGAAGAGGGAGTTCTTCCGGTTGAATACAGACAAGTTTTTAGGTGATCCCAAGGAGCCACTAAAGGCAGATGAGTGGCTAGAGTAGATAGTGAAGACGTTCGAGATGCTTGGCATCGAGGATGACCAGTTGAGGATGACCTTGGCGTCTTTCCAATTGAAGGGGGATGCGGGTCAGTGGTAGAAATATGCGCATGGGCGCATTGGGGTGACTTGGGAGGCTTTTGTCAGCTCCTTCCAGGAGAAGTTTCTGCCTCCCACAGTTAGGGAGAAGTTGAGAGACTAGTTTTCTAAGCTGGTGCAGTTGAACACACCTGTGGCAGAGTTCGAAGCCACTTTCACTAGCTTGTCTAGGTTTGCACCTGAGCTTGTGACGGTAGAGGAACACCGTTTCTTGGAGTTTGAGAAGAGGTTGAGGACTGG
>NW_021027681.1:284245-308320 GCF_004153795.1 Camellia sinensis
GAGTTCTTCATGATCTTTCATGAGAAAGTAAGAAATCAAAGCTAATTTCTCCACATACATACATAAGCAACTTAGTTCAAGCTCATCCAATGGATAAAACATGATTCAATTACACCTTGGGTTCAATTATCATGGTTGTATCATCCTCAAATTCAAGAGAGGAATTATAAGAGGTATACAAACTTACCTTGAGTTGAGATCTCCCAAAGTCTCTCTAGATTATTCAATCTCTAGCCTTTAGTGAAACTCCCTTCAAATTTCTCTCTACTCTTACTCTCACCATCCTTTTTCATGAAATGTGTTGAACTATGTTCAAAGCTCAAAGAACACACACATATATATATATATATATAAGGCTAATAAGACAAAAGTCAATCGTTTAAACATCCGAAATTGAAATTTCCCAAAAATGCTTAATATTACCTAAAAATTATGCTAATCACATATATAAAATCAATTTCAGATAATTAAGCCCTTAAGGCCTCCAATTTCGATTCAACCCTTCTAATGTAACAGATACTTTTCTTGTTGAACAAATAGATATCCTTAATCATATGGTTCACTTACTTAATTTAAAGTTCCCATAGGATTTCACAGTAAGCATTCAAATCACAGAATAGGATCCGAAAATATAACAAAGAACATGCACGAGGGTCGGGTTATTACACTCTCCCCCCCTTAAATAAGTTTGGTCCTCCAAACTTGTTTTACCTTAGCATAGAAACAAATGCGGATACTGATGTTGCATTTCCTCTTCTTTTTCCCAAGTTGCGTCGGTTCCGTAATGTTCTTGCCATTCCACTTTTACCATTGGAATTTCTCGGTTCCGTAATTGTTTCACTTGTCGATCCAAAATACGGATTGGTTTCTCCTCATAAGTTAACTTATCATCTAGTTCAATTTGGTGATGATCAACAACATGAGACGGATCCGCAAGATACCCCCGAAGCATAGAGACATGAAACACATTATGCACTTGACTCATATATGGCGGAAGGGCAACCTGGTAAGCTACTAGACCCACCCTTTCTAAAATTTGAAAGGGACCAACGTAGCGGGGCGTTAGCTTACCCTTTTTCCCGAATCTTGGATGGCCTTTCATCGGAGTAACCTTGATAAAGATGTGGCTGTCCACTTCAGATTCCAAATCTCTCCGTCGGTTATCCGCAAAACTTTTTTGTCTACTTTGAGCCGTTTTTAATCTTTCCCGAATAACTTTAACTTTTTCCGTTGTTAACTAAACAATTTTAGGCCCTAGCAAGGATTTGTCCCCAACTTCAGCCCAACATACGGGAGAACAACACAGTCTTCCATACAAAACTTCATAGGGTGCCATTGCAATACTTGAGTGGTAACTATTGTTGTATGCAAACTCTACCAGCGGTAAATGGGTTTCCCAACTTTCTTGAAACTCTAGCACACACATCCGGAGCATATCTTCCAGAGTTTGTATCGTTCTCTCGGATTGATCGTCAGTCTGAGGATGGAAAGCTGTGCTGAACTTTAATTCTGTACCCATGGCTTCTTGTAAACTTTTCCAGAATCTGGAAACGATGCCGTCTTCTGCTTGAAAAAAAAAACTGTGTTTAATTTTAATTCTGTACCCATGGCTTCTTGTAAACTTTGCCAAAATCCGGAAACGAACTTCGGATCCCTATCCGATATAATCGAGACCGGTACACCATGTAGTCTTACAATTTCATTTACATAAATGACCGCCAGCTTATCTGCATTGTACTGAGTCTTCACTGGTAGAAAGTGGGCGGACTTAGTCAATCGGTCGACAATGACCCATATAGAATTCATACCCCGAGGTGTCCGTGGTAATCCCACAACAAAATCCATAGTTAGATGTTCCCACTTCCATTCCGGGATTGGAAGGGGTTGTAATAATCCTGCTGGCCTTTGATGCTCCGCTTTCACTTGCTGACACTGTAAACACTTAGAGACGAATTCTGCAATCTCCTTTTTCATGTTTGGCCACCAAAAATTTTGTTTCAGATCCCAGTACATTTTAGTACTTCTCGGATGCATGGAAAATCTTGAGGCGTGCGCTTCTTCCATCAATTTCCGTTTAAGTTCCAACACATTGGGGACACATACTCGATTTTGAAATTTGAGTACCGAATCCACTAAATTGAACCCCGATTGTGGTTTTGTCTCTAACTCATCACATACCTTCTTTAGAATGTCATCCTCCATTTGATGTAACTTAATCTCTTCAAGTAAGGTCGGTTGTGCCATTACTGCTGCTAGGACTGTCTCCTGTTCATGTATCTTAAATTCCACCCTCATCTTATCCAACTCATTTGCCAATTCTCTTTGCTCCGTAAACAGGTTGGTCAAATCTCCCATATTTTTCCGACTAAGAGCATCCGTAACCGTGTTGGCCTTACCAGGATGATAATGGATCTGTAAATCATAGTCTTTAATTAACTCTAACCACCGACGCTGCCGCATATTCAATTCCTTTTAGGTAAAAAGGTACTTAAGGCTTTTGTGGTCGGTGTAAACTTCGCAGGTAGTACCATACAAATAGTGCCGCCATATCTTTAAAGCAAAAACCACCGCCGCGAGCTCAAGATCATGCGTGGGATAACTCTTTTCATGGGATTTAAGCTGTCGTGAAGCATAGGCAATGACCCTTCCACCTTGCATAAGCACACACCCTAATCCTTTATGGGACGCATCACTGTAAATTACAAACCCTTCGATGTGAGATGGTAAAGCCAAAACTGGAGCTGTGGTTAATTTCATCTTTAATTCCTGGAAAACAGATTCCCGCTCTTTTGACCATTCAAATGCAACTCCCTTTCGAGTCAATTGTGTAAGTGGCACAACAATTTTAGAAAAATCTTGAACGAATCTCCTGTAATAACCAGCTAACCCCATAAAACTACGCACCTCAGTCACATCAGTAGAGTTGGCCAATTTACGATTGCCTCAATCTTGTGTGGATCAACAGAAACTCCTTCCTTTGTGATAATATGCCCCAGAAATGCCACCTCGAGTAGCCAAAATTCACATTTCTTTAGCTTTGCATACAATTTCCTTTCCCGGAGGGTTTGAAGAATTAAACGAAGATGGGTTTCATGAGCTTCCACATTCTTTGAATAAATGAGGATATCGTCAATAAAGACCACCACAAATTCATCCAAATATCTTCTGTCCTTGTCCTCACCATTGCCTACACAATAAGCATTTATACATAATAGACATATTTCAAAAGTGTTAGAGCGTTAGTAACTCCAAAGGGCATAACCAAAAATTCATAGTGACCGTACCGGGTTCGAAAGGCTGTCTTCTCAACATCATCAGCCTTGACTTTTAATTGATGGTATCCAGACCGTAGATCAATCTTAGAAAAGACCTGTGCCCCTTGAAGCTGATCAAATAGATCATCGATTCTTGGCAATGGATACTTATTCTTGATTGTGACTTTGTTAAGTTCTCTGTAATCGATACAAAGCCGGAGTGTTCCATCCTTCTTCTTTACAAACAAAACTGGTGCACCCCACGGAGATACACTCGGACGGATAAATCCTTTGTCCAGTAAATCTTCCAACTGCATTTTCAATTCTTTCATCTCAACTGGCGACATTCTATACGGAGTCTTAGAAATGGGTTGAGTTCCCGGTGCTACTTCAATAGTAAACTCAATTTCACGGTCTATTAACTACCCTGGTAATTCTTCTGGAAAAACATCCGGAAATTCACAGACAGCTGGGATCATGTCAGTATTCCCATTCACCACTTGCCCCTCTAGAACACTGCATAAATACCCCTGACACCCTTTCTGAATTAATTTACAAGCTCTTGTTGCGGAAATTAAATAAGGTGGAGAAGTCACTCCATGTCCCTGAAAGGTAGACTCTGATTGTCCCGGAGGGTGGAAACTGATTTGTTTAGTCAAGCAATCTATGGTTGCACCATATTCACCCAACCAATCCATTCCCAGAATAATATCAAAGTAGGCCATGTCAAGAGGCAACAGATTGGCATATACCCGGATATCCCCAAGTTGGAGTTCACAAGCAACATATACAGAAGTACAAATCATAGGACCTCCCAAAGGTGAAGATACACACAACATAAAAGACAGTTTATCTTCAGTTTTATCTAAATTAGGAGCAAATAGTTTCGACACAAAAGAGTGGGTGGAGCCAGAATCAAATAATACATGAGCGAAGTGACCGTGAACGATAAATGTACCTGACACCACCGTTGCCGCATTTTGCACATCTCCCGGGACCAATGCGAACACCCTGCCTTGTCTTGCAGTGTCTTTATTATTAGTGGGCTTAACAGTTATCTTGATGTTAGAAGTTGGTGCAGACCCCGCTGAACTTGTAGTGGTTCTATTATTACTTTGTTGATTTCTTTGAGGGCAGTCCTTGATCAAATGACCCGTCTTACCACACTGAAAACAGGCTCCAGACTTCCGATAGCACGTTCCACGATGCTTCTTCCCACATTCTAGACAAGTCGGTATTGAATCCTGACTAAGGGTAAAAGTATTTGAACTCCCTAAAGTCTGCTTCTTGTTGGGTGGAGTAGGTGATCCCTTCGACCATTGAGTATTTTGCCTCTTCCTTTTCCATTCTGAGATTCGACTCTGAGTAGCGAGATTTCCTTCCGCTATAACGGCTCTTTCCAACACATCAACGTAAGTAGGTAACTTCAACATGTTGACCTTATCCAGGATAGCGCTCCGCAATCCCCCTTCAAATTTACGCGCCTTCTTATAATCCGTGTCCACCATATGAGGTGCAAACCGCTAATTCTGCAAATTGGGCTTCATATTCGGCGACGGTTTTGTTCCCTTGTCTGAGGGTTTCGAATTCTGTTACCTTCTTATCCCGTATGCTTTGAGGGAAGTACTTGTCATAAAACAATTCTAAGAATCTGTCCCATGTCAATCCTTGGTGTACAGTTCTCGTAAGCATCCACCATCTGCGCGCCTCATCTTCAAGAGTAAAGGCAGCCAGTTGCACCTTTTGAGCTTCTGTGCAGGGAAAGACTTCGAATAACTTCTCTATTCCCAACACCCACGCCTCAGCCTTCATTGGTTCTATTCCTCCTTTGAAGGATGGCGGTTTCATCTTTTTAAACTCCTTAGTAAGGGTGATAGTCCGGTCTTCAGCATGGAAATCTTGTACTGCCGGTGGAGGTACCGGTGGTGGGGGTGGTTGTTGTGGCTGTTGCTGTTGTTGCCGTAGGGTCTCCGCCATTTCCATAATCATTCTCTCCATTCTATCCAGCCGTGCAGAAGTAGCATCTTCTGTATCTTCTGTCCTTGTCCTCACCATTGCCTACACAATAATCATTTATACATAATAGACATATTTCAAAAGTGTTAGCATTATCAGAGTAGACTTATCGTTGCCATCGCTTTTTCATATATTTTCAGAATGTCATGCAAGATGCCTAAAGCCTTTCTAGACACCCTAAAGCTCAATGGATCCGTGTGTGAGATAGCAACTCGTGCTCTGATACCACTTGTCACACCCCGTACTTGCCCCTAAAAGTCCGGGCATGACCCGTTCACAAACAGACATATAACCTGGTATATATATATAGCATATGGGGCCTTGACGGAAGCACATAATCTTAGAAGAATGTAAAACCAAACAAACCCCATTGAGCTAGGTCTAACATGCCAGGATCTCATACATTACATGCACCATAATAGGTTGATAGAGCCAAAATTATTCCTTAACAGTACTTACATATATATACACATATACAGACCCAGCCCTGTAGTCGGGCGTGTAACAAAAACTATTGAAGTTATATACATTCAACCTTGAAAGGATAGCCAAGAAGTAAGCTAATTATCTTAATAAACTTCACAAAATAAGTGGCCTTGTGAGTGCTTGGATACATGAACGTTGGCAAAAGAAACCGGGCGTCATAGGCTAGGATTGACCACCTGGGTGGTTGCCTACAGAAACAGATATAACAGAAAGTGAGCCGGGCTCAGTGAATAGTAATACATAATGAAACAATGCTCAACTTGAAACATGACATATATCAGTACATGTGGAAGTGCAGAGATTACAAAGTTAGCCTGATTCTGTATTCATCTTATAATGGCCTTAGGCCCAATCTTGAACATAACAGCTTGACATATCACATTCTTAATTCATAACGGCTTGAAGCCCTTAAACATGGTGGCATAATGCCCTTGAACATAGTGGCACAAGGTCCTTAAACATGGTGGCACAAAGCCCTTGTAACATATGGCACTAAGGCCCTTGAAACGTGTGGCACAAGGCCCTTGTAACTTGTTGGCATTGAAGCCCTTGAAAGTGGCATAAAGCCCTTGAAACCATACTTATACGAACTCAAGAGGTGTCTCACACGGATTCTAGAGGTGGCTCACATCGTAGCACTTAGTTCCGTGTAGCACTTTGTTTCATATCATAATAGCTTATATTGAGTGGCCGTAGGCCTGGAGTCTTATAGAATAAAGGTATTTCATCTTTCCCATTTCATTCTTTACATATTTGGAACATACTTGAGTATTAACATGCATACTTGAAACATTAATCATAGTTACGTACTTGTGACATTAACATAATCGCGTAAACGAAATGCTAATGAAAATCATTAGCCATATGTAAAGAAGATAATGATACTACTACTCACAGTGTTGTGATGATGTGCTTGTCCCTCCCGGAGTGTACCCTGCACACATTCAACCTTTAGAGTTTAGTTTCCTTTTCATATCAGATTACTTTCTGTTTCGTTTTACTTCGAAGGAATTTATACATATTAAAAGGCATCAAATACATATTTCGACAACATTAGAGGGCTCTACACGCAAAACGGAGCAAATAGTATTTTTCAACATGAGCCGCACATGCGGCTGTGAGCCCTGCACGTGCGGCGGTTGGCCCCGCACGTGCGGCCCTGAGGTCTCGCACGTGCCTTTTAGGCAGAACAAAAGCCCCAAAACCGCACGTGCGGCTGTGAGCCCCGCACGTGCGGCAAGCTCTCCCGCACGTGCGGCAAAATGCCCCGCACGTGCCTTTTAGACAGTAGCCAAGCCCCTGTTTTTCACCATTTCCCGCACGTGCGGCCATGACTCCCGCACGTGCGGCCATGACCCCCGCACGTTCGGCGATTCTGCTCAAAAATGTCTGAAAATTCTTAGAAAATCCCTCCTTTTGGCACATATTTACAAGGCTCAAATTAGCATTCTTACTTGATAATACATGGTCCAAAATCATGTCAAGATGATGGCAATTACATCAATCTAATTTAGTTCATCATTCTTAGGCTCACAACATACACATGTCCATGAGAATTCTAACTTTACACATCCATAAACATATATCCACATACTTGAATTCAAATTAAAAGCTCAAATACAACTTCTCCATGGTTAATTCAAAGTGCCTCAAACAACCAAGTAAGAGTATTTTGTTCATTAACTTCTTACATACACAAGGTTATAATTACCATCTTCAAATACCATAATCAAGGGAAAAATCTTACTCAAAGCTAAGAGAAAGCTTTTAGAAAATGATTAGATTTACCTTAAGCTTGAGCTCCTTAGATTCTCTACCTTCTCCTTGTTGAATTCCTCTCAAACCTCCACTCTCTCTCTCATCCTTTCCCTCTTAGGAAATAGCTTGAAGGAACTCTTTTAAGCCCAACATATTTGAACATGAATATATACTTATATATAAGCATATCATAGGGGAATAAAACAAAAATCATTCAGTTTAATCATCCTAAATTGAAATTTCATAAACATGCTTAATATTACTTAAAAATTATGCTGATCACATATATAAAATCACTTTCAGATAATTAAGCCTCTAAGGCTTCCAATTTCTAATTTAAGCATTCTCATGTAACAGATACTTTTCTTGTTGAACAGATAGACATTCTTAATCATATGGTTCACTTACTTAATTTAAATTTCCCATAGGATTTCATAGTAAGCATTCAAATCATCAAAATAGGATCCGAAAATATAACAAAGAGCATGTATGAGGGTCGGGTTATTACAGGTTTCATCCGCTCTAGTACTTCACCTTGGAGAGCACCGACTCTCTTTGCTAAAAAAGAAAGATGGAGCGTTACGACTTCGTATCCATTATCGAAAGTTGAACCAGGTAATTGTCAAGAACAAGTACCTAATGTCTCATATATCTGATCTATTTGATCAATTGAAGGGGTGTTGTTGCTTCTCGAAGATAGACCTAAGATCGAATTATCATCAGTTAAAAGTGAGGGAGGAGGACATCCCAAAGACGGCATTCTGTACGCGGTATGGCCATTATGAGTTCCTAGTGATGCCTTTTAGGCTGACCAATGCACTGGCCGTATTTATGGATTTGATGAATCGAATTTTTCATGAGGTTCTAGACTGCTTTGCGGTCGTCTTTGTGGACGACATCCTAATTTACTCACTCTATGAGAAAGAGCACGAGGAACACTTGAGGATAGTACTTGAGTTACTTAGAGCCCACAATTTGTATGCTAAGTTTGGAAAATGTGAGTTTTGGCTGAAAGAGGTTAAGTTCTTGGGACATGTAGTATCCGGGAAAGGGGTGACTGTAGACTCATCCAAGATAGAGGCAGTTCAAGATTAGGAATGACCTAAGAATGCTTTCGAGATTCATAGTTTCTTGGGGTTGGCCGGTTATTATCGCCGATTTGTGAAGGATTTTTCTAGACTAGCCTCACCTTTGAGTACATTAATGAGGAAAGGAGTTAAGTTTGTGTGGAGTGAGACCTACGAGAAATCATTCCAAGAACTTAAAGTTAGACTAACTACCGCTCTAGTGTTGATTATTCCGGAGAGGAGTTTGGATTATTCAGTATATTGTGATGCCTCATGGGAACGCTTGGGTTGTATGCTGATACAAGAGGGGAAAGTAGTAGCCTATGGCTCGTGGTAGTTGAAAACACATGAGGGGAATTACCCTACTCATGACTTAGAGTTAGCGGCGGTGATCTTTGCCTTAAAGATTTGGAGGCACTATCTGTATGGTGAGAGATTTGAGGTATTTTCTAATCACAAGAGCCTAAAATAACTGTTTACACAGAAAGACTTGAATTTGAAACAAAGGAGGTGGATGGAGTTCATAGAGGATTATGACTCGAGCTATATTATCATCCCAGGAAGGCCAATGTTGTGGCCGATGCGCATTGAGTAGAAAATCTATTAGTAACGTAGCTTGTATTGTCATCTGAGAATAAGAGATGTTGAGTACTATTGGGAAGTTTGACTTGCATCTTGGCGAGTCTGTTGAGTCTGTCGCATTGTTTTCGATAGCTGCACAACCTACACTTGTGAATCGAGTGATAGAAGCACAGAGGGGTGACCTTGTGGTGGAATTCCTCCGGGAGAAGATTTCCATTGGGAAGGTAGAGAAGGGCTTGAATGTGTATCCCTACTAGAGTGTGAGATACCGTGACCGCTTGTTCGTATTGGAGTTTTGCCGAGAGGAAGTGCTCTGAGAATTTCACCATTTGCGTCTTATGGTGCATCCGGGTGGCACAAAGATGTATCATGACCTTAGTTGCCAGTTTTGGTGTAGGGATATGAAGAAGGATGTGGCGGTGTTTGTATCGATATGTCTTACTTGTCAACAAGTGAAGATCGAACATCAGAAGCCAGCGGGTTTGTTGTAACCCTTGCCTATAGCCAAGTGGAAATGAGAGCATGTTATGTTGGATTTCGTTGTGGGTCTTCCTAGAACTCAACCAGGCAGTGATGCCATTTGGGAGGTAGTTGACCGGTTGACCAAGTCGGCGCACTTTATACCTATACGTGTGAGTGACTCAGTAGATTTCCTTACCGACTTGTATATTTGAGACATAGTGAGGTTGCACGGGGTCCCAATAACGATTGTATCAGATAGAGATCCACGTTTTACAGCTCTGTTGTGGTAGAGCTTACAGGGTGCCTTAGGCACTAGTCTGGCTTTTAGCACGGCGTATCATCCTCAGATTGACGGGCAGTCGGAGCATACCATTCAGATTTTAGAGGATATGCTTCGAGGTTGTGTCCTCGATTTTAAGGGTTCGTGGGAGAGGCACTTGCCCTTGGTAGAGTTTGCCTATAACAATAGCTTCCAGTAGAGTATCAGCATGGCATCATTTGAGGGCCGAGGTGGGTGATGCACCTATGTTGGGCCTGGAGTTGGTCTGGGAAATGACAGAGAAGGTTGCGCTTATTTGTAAGAGGTTGGTTACGGCCTAGAGTCATCAGAAAAGTTATGCCGACTGTAGGAGGAGACCCTTGTCTTTTGAGGTGGGGGGATCATATGTTCTTGAAAATACCACCTAGAAGGGGTTTGATGAGATTTTGAAAGGGTGGGAAATTGTCCCCTCGATTCATCGAGCCTTTTGAGATCCTTGAATGGATCGGAGAGGTAGTTTACCGTTTGGCATTGCCGCCACAACTTTCCGGAGTCCATGATGTGTTTCATATTAGCATGCTTCAGAAGTATGAGCCGAATCCATCGCATGTATTGGATTGGACTGATTTAAAGGTAGACAAGGATGTCTCGTATGAGAAGAGACCGGTGAGAGTTTTAGATACCCGGGACCAAGGCTTGCGAGACAAGATAATTCCTTTGGTAAAAGTATTGTGGAAACATCACGAGGTTGAAGAAGTGATTTGAGAGCGTGAATTGGAAGTCCGAGAGAAATATCTGAACTTGTTTGTTGATGCTTGAGCATGTATTGAGATTTTAATTATGTTAATTAAATGTAATAACATTGTATACGTCTTAAATCATGATAACATTGTATATGTTATTGGAGTTTGGAATCATGAGTTCAATATAAGCATTGTACATGTTTTAAGAATATGAAATATTGGGTATATTGTATCACTTTTGGGAGCATTGTATATGCCATGTAAATTTCAGAAAAAGAACTTGGATTTTGATTAAACATTGCATATGATTTGGGAAAGTTTGAATTGTATATTCAGTATTGAAATATTGTTCAACTTGCTGTTGGGAATGCATGACCGGTGAATGGGTCATGGTGATGGAATTGAATGATTATCATTGTCGTAATTAGTTTTAACTGTGTTTTAAAACTTAATTTGAAATTTCGGGGACGAAATTCTTTAAGGGGGGAAGGTTATAACAACCCCAGTTTTCACCCGACATTTGTGGTAATCCGGACTCGGGTTTATGGTTTCTAAATATTGTTCATTGTCTTTTGCTCTTTATTCTTCCTTAAATTTGGTTATTTGGATGTGTTGAATACATTTGGAACAGGTTGGTTGCTTGGTTTTCAAACCTTGTGCTGCCCAGAATTTTGATCCTCTACTCGAGCGGTCCTTCTTGCACTCGAGCGGGCTTTGCAAACTCTTAATACTTTGCATGTCTGCAAAAGTACTGGAGGGGTGTTTGTAGACACTCCATTTTTTACCGTCCTCAAGACTTAGATATGCTTGCAGGTGTAGACGTCCCTGAACGTCCCGGGAGAAATCCCGTTTTGTTCATTGGGCTTACTACAATTCGGACTCAAATGTCACGGTTCTTAATCTAATCTTGGAAAGTGCAATGCAAGATCGATAAATCACCAAAGAGTCCAAATCCGGGAAATCGTTTTGAAAAACTGGTTTTTTTAAAAAAAGTGCCAAACATGGACTACTTTGCCAGATACAAAGTCGCCACCTAAATATTTTATTTTGGGAGAATTTAGGAAACCCTAACTCGTGCCTAAGGTCACGTGTCCGTCATCACCAAAGTTGCCTCGACTCGGGAACTTGGGTGCAATTGGGGAAGGTCATTTCATGAGCACCCCCGCTCGCCCGATCGAAGATCGGCCACTACTAAGCATGATATCGAGTTTTTGAAAACACATGTGCTCTTATTCCGGTTTATTAGCCTAGACTTACTATGTGATGCGCACAGCATACAAGTATAGACTGGATTGCCTAATTTGGAACAAAACATCGCATATCCGTTTATTTTGAAAATGGATTGAAGTTTGCTACTCGCAAGTAAGCTAAAACACGGGTTTCGACGAATTATTCCAACTTAAGCAACCCAACCTTCACCCACAGGCATTCAAGCAGTTATATCACGTAAGCACATAGCCTCATGGTAAGCATGCTATCATGGCAATCACTCACACGCATGCAAGGATGCTAAAGCATAAACACTTACCAAGTACTCCAAGCCAAAGAAAGAAGCTAGTTAGAAAACATGCATGAATCCTAACTATGTTGAGATGCCTAATGCAACACATGCAAGAATGCAACTAAGATAGGCTCGGCTATTCTAAGATGGCATATGAGATACTACAGGTAACATGTATCCAACTTGGAATTAAAATATTATGCAGTTAGTATGATGAGCTGAGCTCGGTGCATGCAAAACAGATGAATGGATACAAACATACGAGCATAAGGATGCTAATTGAAACATGCCCTAAAACTAACCATCATAAGCTGGTAAATAAAAGGGAGAAAGACGAGGGGTTGGAAGACATATATCACACACATGCACACTAATTACAACATTGCCCTCCTCGGAGGGTCCGAATGAATAGTACAGAATAAACTAGCTAATCTAGGCTAATTAAACTAATTATTACACAACATTAATTAATTAATGAATTAACTAAGTAAGGAAACTAGCATGCAAATTAAACAAAATGGACTGCCTCAGCTCTGTTCCGAATGATAGGGATGCATGCATGCTCAAGTCTCCTTGTCGGGAAATCCATCGCGATGCCCCGATTTGCCTCTGTTTGCAACTAGTCCCAGAACACTGTACAAAGCTCCAGAAGGCTGTTGACCAGTTTTTGCTGCTGGTTTCCGATTTGCTACAACAGAGAGCGAGAAAGGGGCATGGCAAAGTATTTTCAATATATGTGTGCACGACCACTCTCCCTATCATTGCACAAGCTCCAAGGAGTGTAGTCCTCGATCCTCGTGCCATCAATCATGCATCTTGATGCATGATGGCCGAGGAGTCGGATTGCACGACTCGATGTAAAATGAATGCACATATAAACACAACACGGCCTAAACTTCATCATGGGTAATCCGGAGTGTCGGCGACCGAGAATCGAAGCATGTTTCGTCACTTGGAGTACGAAACGTCCATCGTTTCCAGTGTTTGGACTAAACCCTATTCCAAACACAATGCAATATACATGGCATACACAATACGACTAGCATGCAACCCTAAACGCAATGCAACCTAATCATGATAGCATGCGAGGGATGATATGCAAACATGCAACTAGCATACATAATGCTATGAACTAAGAATGGCATACTCAATGCACATGAACTATATGGCATACGCAATGCACATACGAAGATGGACATACACGAAGACATGAACAAAGCATACACAATGCGACGTTCAAGCATGCGACAACATGGATATGGCATACATAATGCAAGATGGACTTAAACTAAAATGAATAGGCCTCAGCCACACTCAAATCAGTGGCCATACATGATGAAAATGAAGCAACAAAACACATGCAAACATGCAAAAATGCAAGGGACCAAACCTAAGGCACAAAGTGCAACTCCACCAAAGCATGGTAAGCATGAAATATGGCATACAATCACATATTTTCCAGCTCTGAAATGAAATGCAAGATGGTCCCGAATCATGCAAACACCTCACACAATGCATGCTAGATGGCCCAAATACCGAAACTAGTGAAGTGGATTACACTATAGGCATGCAAAGCAATACTCAAATGGCCAAACCAGCCCCAAAAAGTCCCTATGCAGGCCAAAACAGTAGCAAATATGGACTAAAATGATGGCTCGCAAAGCATGGAAATGAAGCTCATGCAATGGTCCAAAAATGAGGTATTCATGCATAACTCTCAAACACATTTATAGAGTGGAAAACATGGGACTATGGCATACATATAAGCTCTGAAATATGATTCACAATGATGTCAAAACATGGAAACACCTCAAAATACGCATGCAATAGGCTTCAAAAGTCAAAGCTAGGCAAGGGTATTGAACTACAACCATGCATAGCAAACATCATTCGACCATGAGGCCCAAAAACAGAGCTAAGGCAGTCCAAAACATGCACGAAATTAGTTTAAGGCATGGCCAAAAAGTGCTAGAATCAAAGGCCAAAATAGCATGTAATGTAAGCTAGTAAAGAAGATTTGCACTACAAGCATGTGAGGCAATCAAGAGGTCACTAAACCAGCAAAATTCAGAGATATGACATGCCAAATAAAGTCCAAAAACCCACTGAAACATGGTTAATGCATGCAAGAATGAGATGCTCCTTTGATATGCTATGAAGAGGGTTATTCTACACATGCAAGATGGACATCCAATATGGCAAAACAAGCTCCGGACAGAGCCTATGCAGGTCCTAAAACTCATCAAAAATGGCCTAAAACATGGCTTGGAAGCATGCAAATAAGGGCTCCTTTGTAAGGCCAAAAATGCTAGAAAACAAAACAAGGAGACAGAGGGTCACCTCTCTCTGATTTTGGCACTCAAAATAGCATGCTAGACACTGAAAATCCACTGGATTTTAGTGGCTAAAAGGCCAAACAAAGGCCAACACAAATGCTCTAAGGCATGGCTCAAAACAAGGTAAAATAAAGCATGCAAGGGGGCAGATGACCCCCAACAGAAAAATGATCTTAAAAAAAAACATGTTAAGAGCCTCAAAATAAGACTTTTTTCAGTTTACACCAAAGCTCAAATATTCTTGCAAGTATAGCAAAAGGATGAAGCAAAATAAAGCCTTAAAAGGGAGAAAGTGTGTTACCCTTGTAGCACAAAAGGACCAGCAACCTTTGGACCACAAAGACAGCCTCTCAACCTCTGAAAATGGCCTCCAAGATGCTTAGAGTGATGGTGGAGGGGTTAGGTTGGGAGATGGTATGCAAAGGTACAAGAACCATGCACTTTTTGAGCTTGGATGTAGAGATATAAAGGGAGCAGTCTTGTATGCCTTAGACAAATTTTTTTTGAACCCTCTACAAGGAAGGGGAGCCCTTCCTTTATAGACGAGAGGGACTAAAGCTTCTCCTAGAAGCTTAAAACCAAGGGCAAGCATCCTCCATACACGTGTATGGAGGATGCAGTCTGTGCCTTCCAGCTGGCACAGTTGGAATCAACTCACTGAGACAGAACTGATGGGAGCTGGCCGACCAGTTCAAGTGGTCAGCCGACCAGTTCAAGTGGTCAGCCGACCACTTACCCTGGTCGGCCGACCAGGGTCAAAAGGTTCAAGTGGTCGGCAACCTCCTAGGGTGGTCTCCAAATGAAATGCAAGCAAGTGGTATGGTGAGAGACCAGTAAATGTGGCCCAAAAACCAAGAAGACCAGCTTCCTGACAAGAAAACTGGCTGGCAGGAGAAAAGTGGTCTTCAAGAAGAAAAGGTGGTCTCCCACCCTTGTACCACCTCCCAAACAATGAAAACAAGGTCCATGCCAAAAATGAACCAAGACGGATGCAAAACGCGGGTTTGGGGGTCAAAACGCGCAGTCGGGTGTCCCAAAAACAGGCTGTTAAGCATCGGAAGTGGCGTGCGACCACAAAGGTGGTCTCCCGGGCCACAGTGTCCCTCTAGAGAGAGGAAGCAAGGTGTGTGCCAAAAATCGTGCCAAACGGAGAAAGTAAGCGGTCCCGAACCGAGGCCCACGACCGACGGCTCTGAAAATAAAAAACTGGTCTCCGAACAGGAAAAGTGGCCTACGATCACGAAAAGTAGCCTACGGCCACTGAGAGATGGTCTATGAGACCTCTCCCTCCCTTTGGGAAGAGAAAACAAGACCTGGTCTGCAAACCGAGACAAAGCACAAAAGGGTCCGGGGGTAAGGCTCTCAGCCGAAACTCCGAAACCTCAGAACGAGCACAACATGTACCATCGCCGAGTGCTCAATTGATGACGTCTGAGTCTTAAGGTCGGTCAAAAATGGGGTGTCTATAGCAGGTACATCTAGCAACAAGTTTGGTTGTTCGTTGAGCACTCGAACTTTGTAGCGGAACGTCACAGGTTTGAGCGTTCCAAACACTGTTTCATTTCTGCCCCATTTTTGGACCATGCTTTGGTCCCTCCCTAGTGCTTGTTTTAGTGCACTGCCGGCCACAGATAGGCCCTGTCGGCTATTAATGAGGCACTGCCGGCCACCACTGATGGCCGGCAGGCCACCATGTTTCAACAGATATTTATTTTAGATATTTTGAGCCAACTGTGGCTCACTGAGCCATCCTCCATACACGTGTATAGAGGGATGAAGGCAAGTTTCAAGCTTGTCAAGCAAGCTTTTGCTTGCATTTCTTATATAAAGAGAGGCCCCTCTCCCTTTCCAGGGGGTTCAGAAAGTTTAGAGACAAAAATATATCTCTCTCTTTAGAATTCTCACACTCTCTCTCTATATTGTGCTCAATAGTGCCTTAAATTGTGTTTTCTTCACATTTTTGCAAAGGAACACCTAGTCAAACACCACTACCTTGGAGCTGAGGTCCTTGGAGGTTTTTTTGGAGTTCAAAAGGCTAGTTTTTGGGCTCAGAAGTTGTCATCTTGCTGTTGTGCTTCAAGGGTGAGTATATTCCTCTTTTAAGCTCTTGTTTGTATACCATATTAGCCACCTTTGCATGTTGTTTTTGGCCTAGTTGTCAACTGAAAAAATCTTTATTTTTAAGTGTTAAAAATGGTTGTTTAAGGCCTTGTGGGAGTTGGGGGTGTTTCACCCCCTTGTATGCTTTATTTGTTAAGCTTTCGAGCCATCCTTTGAAGCTCTTGTAATAGCCTCTGCATGACCTTTCTACCACTAAAACTCAGAGGAATTTCAGTGGTGGAAAGGTGGTTTTGTAGTCCAAAATGGGAGGGGGTGGTCCCCTCTCCTCTAGTCTTGCTTGCTTGCCTTGTTGGTCTCATACTTGAGCATGCTTTCTTACTTTTTTGTGACTTAGCTCAAGCATGATTTTGTAACTTTTTGGACCTGCCATAACTCTGTTTTTGGTTGGTTTGGTCATTGGTTGCTTGCATTTTATACTTGTAGTGTAATCATGCTTTTTGGCCTAACATGCTTCATGATTTAGTTCATTATTCTAGCATGTGTTAGCTTTGCTCCAGCACAATTTTGCCACTGATTTAACATGCTTGAGGTCTGTTTTAAGTGGTCTTGGTCATATGTGCTTAGCTTTGTATAGCTATAGTGTAGTTGGGCTTCACTAGCTTTGGGTTTAAGGTTCCTAACATGCTTTGAATGTGATGATTTCATGCCTTAGCCTCATTTCTTACATGATTTTAGTGTGTATGGTATAGTCACACTCTCACATATTCCACTCTTTCAATGCTTTAGAGAGTTGTGCCTTATGCTTTGATTATGAGCCAATTTGCATGCATGCTTGTTTAAGCTCTTGGGCTACCATTTCAGCATATTTTAGCCTTTAACTTGGCACGTTTGAGCTCTGTCCAGAGCTAGTTTGGTCATTTAGGCTATGTATTGCATACCTCTTGTGTGAATGCCTTGACTAGCTTTGAGTTTTAGGGCCTCTTGCATGCTAAACTTGAGTTGTTTGCATGCCTTGGTGTCATTTAACATGTTATTAGCCCTTCCATACTCTCATATGTATCACTATTTCAATGTGTTTGGCAGTTGACCTTTGTGCCTTGCTTGCGAGCCATGAGTTGAGTATGCATTCCTTGCTTTTTGTGCCTAAGTTTCAGTATGTTTTGGCCACTGTTTCGGAGTATCTTAGGTCTGTCCATAGCTGGTTTGACCATTTGAGATTAGTGGTGCATGCCTCATGTGTAATGTTCTTTACTTGCTTTAGTGCTCTTGGCTCTATAACATGTCTTGCATGCATTGCTTCCATGATAGAGTCTTATGCATGCCACATTCGCATTGGTAGATGAGCATGTTGCATTTTGCATTGCATCGTGTTCAACCGGACGTTATGTTGAACACAAGGTCGATTGGCCTACTTCATACTCAAAGTGATGAAAGTGAGCCAATCTCCTTTGCCTCCATTGCCTTTGACCTCTCCTGATAAGGTCGTGGTCTTAGTGTCTTGTTTGTTATGCATTCATTGAATTTGTGCAAGTTGGATCTTTGGCCATTAAGCATTGAAATGCTCGATTGATGGTCTTGGATCCAATAGTGCCTCTCCCTTGATGTTTTGAAATGATATTGAGTGGCATAGTACACACATGCCCTAGGGAGACCTTCCATTTCCTCTGTTTTTTTGCTTTGTTGCAGTTTGGTGTCACAGCGCACCAGTGGCCGACAGTGCCACATTGATGGACGGCACCCTTCCATTGTTGGCCGGCAGAGGACCACTCTTGGCCGGCAGTAGCCCCTCATGGTCGGCAGGCCACTAGTGCACTCCCCAGCCTTGATTTGGTAAGATCTAGCAACGAGTTCTCAAGGACACCCTGCAAACAGAGCCTCAAGAGAGCAACCAGAGAGCTTTTCGGGGCGGAAACCGAGCATGTATCCTCTTCTTCTTCGAACAGAGCTAGAGCAGCTTAGTTTTATGCTTACTTGTTAGTTAGCATTGAATTTGTAATTAATTAATTAAATTGTTAATTAGTTAAGTGATGTAATAATTAGTAAATAGATTGCTTATTATTCGATTTGGTTGTGTAATAATTAGTCTAATTAGATTATTAGATTAGTTGCTAGCTTAGCTTAGATGTAGCTCAGCTTATTCATTCGGACCCTCCGCCGAGAGGGAAAAATGTTGTAATAAGGGTGCGTGCGTGTGTGCATGTCTTCCAACCCCATTTCTTTCTTCCTTTTACTTACCGCTTTCGATGGTTAGTTTAGGACATATTTCGATTAGCATACCTTATGCTTGCATGCGCGCATCATTCATTTGTCTTGCATGCACCGGGCTCGGCTCATCATTCAAACTGCATTGTATTTCAATACACTTTCCTAAATACGTGTTTCAAAGCATGTTATCAAGTGTTGCATTTATATGCCATTCTAGATAGCCGAGCCTATTTTAGTTGCATTTTTGCATGTGTTGCATTAGGCATCTTAACATAGCTAGGATCATGCATGATTTCTGACTAGCTTCTGTTTTGGTTCGGAGTACACTGTAAGTGTTTACGCTTTACCATCCTTGCATTAGTGTGAGTGTTGCCATGTCAGCATGCTTGCCATAAGGCTATTTGCTTAAATGCTAAACTGCATGAATGCATGTGGATGAAGGCTTCATTATTTGAATTGGAACAATTCATCAAAATGTGAGTTTTAAGCCCACTTAGAGTGGCAAATCATCATGTTTCAAGCCCACCTTGTTTGGTGGCAAATCCGCATTTTAGTTTACTTACGAGTAACATCTTCAAACCATTTTCAAAAAACAAACATGAGATGTTTTGTTCCAAATCGAGCGATTTAGTCTATACTTGTGTGTTGTGTGCATCACATAGTAAGTGAGCTAAATAATTGGAATAAGAACACATGTGTTTTCAAAAACAACATATCATGTTAGTAGAAGCCGATCCTTTGATCGGGCGAGCGGGGTGCTCATTTCAGGACCTTCCCCTCTCGTACCTAAGTTCCCGAGCCGAGGCAACTTTGGTGATGACGGACACATGGCCTTTGGCACGAGTCAGGGTTTCCTAAATTTCCCAGAGCAAAATATTTAGGTGATGACTCTAAAATTTGGTAAAGCAGTCCATGTTTGGCGCTTTTTGATTAAAATCGATTTTCCAAAACGATTTGTCGGATTTGGACTCTTTGGTGATTTATTAGCTTACATTGCACTTTGTGAGATTAGATTCAGAACCGTGACAGGAGTTCGAACTGTAGTAGCTAGAACCCAATTCGCGTCCTCGCTTGCGGAGTGAGTTCGGCCGGGTCTACAGTGTTTTCCACGCTCAAGCGGGTGGGCGCTCGAGTGGCCTTTCTTACGCTTGAGTGGTTTTCTGTCATCTACAAAAGTACTGGATGTGTTTATTTTGCGCTCGAGCAGGTAAACTCTTGCGCTCGAGCGAAACAACCTATTGTGTCTGACGCTCGAGCGTCAAATCTTGCACTTGAGCGGACTGTGTGTATATCAGATCGCGAAAATGACTTTTTACATCACTTTTTCAGATCTTTTCTTATAAAAACCCTAAAGTGAGACTCTCTCTCTCTCTCTCTAAAATACACTCTCTCTCTACATTTTCTCCTACATTTGTTGATCTCTTCACCCTAGTGTCTTTGGAAAAAGGATAGAGCATCTTGAGAGCTTCACTTTAATCTGAGTGAAATTTGGTTTTGGCATTGTTGGAGTTTCGTGCTTGCTCCATTGGTCTTCTAAACTTGAGGTAGGAACTCTTTACACCTTAATATGAGTTTTAACTTGATTATAGGTTGTTATGTGAAAATGGTGGGATTTGGGCATGTTTTGAGCAAACCTAGGGCTTGGGTTCATGTTTGAAAAGAGGGGTTTCTACGTGGGTGTTGTATAAATGATTATGGGGTTTGGATGTAAGGTTATTTTGTTTCAAAATAGTTGATTTTGACCTTTGGGCTAATATTTGAAAAATGTGGAGTTTTGCATTAAAATGTCTTGAATAATTATTTTGTACAAATAATGAAATTGGTATGGAGAATGTGAAATTGGGAGGTTGTGTACATGAATGGTGTTGTTGGATTTGCTGAATCACTCACCTATCGAAAGTTGATGATTTATCTGTTATAGAGATTGTACATCTGTTTAGAGATAACTGTTTTAGGTTATCGGTGGAGGATAACCATGATTGTTATAGACATTGCATGTGGATTAGGCGAATTAAAACTAATCCTTTTACCATTATCATTGAATTTGATTATGAATGATATACATTGTATATGTATGATATTTGGGAGGAGAAATGGGATGCACTCCATGTTTTGAGGAGAAGAAAGTGGATGCACTCCATTGAATTAAGATTGCCTGTGTCCAGGGTGAAAGTCCCGAAAACTATTTGTATACATGGGTGCCGATTCCCGCAGACGAAATTTCCGCAAAATGGCAAATAGAAGTGAATGTTTTGTGTGATGATTTCATCTATTGAAAACTTGAGAAGTGCAACCTTTGTTAATGGGTTGAATAAAATAGATGTATCTAATGAACCAAAATAAACGAATTGAGAAGCAAGTTTGGTATAACATGGCTTTGGAAAAGAATTAAAAAGATTTAGTCATTGGATAATGAACATGTATATCATACTTATATTTTGTTAATTCTCATATACTGTGTTAGATTGTTTCTACTGGGTTTTGGCTCACCCTATTTTGGGAAACCATTTTTAGGTACCGGTGACATGCCTCCTCCAAGGACGTAGCTTGGGAGGACCTTGGAGTCGAAGGTTATTTTTATGTTATTTTGTATTTAATGTTTGTTCAAGCCTAGGGCTTTATATGTACAGAGCTTATGACTCTCTTTTGTTGTAACCAAGCAGTGACTTAGAAATATGTAAACTCGTAGGACATTTATTTTGTTGATTTTTAACTGGCATCATATGCTATAGATTCAGGATATATATTTATGAATGTATATTGCATGTATTACCTTCTGTAAACGAACTCTGATAAATGAAATTTATGTTATTCTTCCGCTTATGAGTTGGATTTATTATATTGTTTTGGGGGCGTCACAGGTTGTGTCATATGTTAGCATCATGAACATGGTTTCATTTTAGTGTGTCTCCACTTGTTAAGAAAAGTACTTAATAATTTCATGGATTAATTGCATTTTTGGTCTTTAAATCTTGTGTTTTGTGTCATTTTAATCCTTAATGTTTAAATTATTTCAAAATGTATACTTCAAAAATATATGAGAATGGCAACATTCATCATATCAAATCATGGCAAGCTTTATCTTGGAACAACATTGGACTACCTTTGTAGTGGCAGTGGTTACACAGTCTTGACAGACTGCGGTGGAAATATCGCCACGGCAGAGGAAGAGGCCGTAGACTATGGAGTTAGAGAAGCCATTGATGGTGGTGGTGGAATTGGAGGAAAGAACTGAGAAAAGGGTTTCTAAAAAATCGATCTAAAAACAGTTTCTAAAAAATCAACTAAACAAAATTTGAAAAATCAAACTAAACAAAACTCAAGAAAGTGTCCCTATCAAATGAAATCGGAAGTAATTTAATGGGTTAGAGCTTTTCCAATGACTTTTTTTATTTTTTTCAATGACTTATTTGGCATACTATTGTTATAAAATAGTATGAAGCTCAACCTTTTGCTCTCCAATAATTTGTTATTTGGTTTGCTATTTTTTAGCTTAGCTACATCTTGTACTAAATTTGGCACAATGTTTATCTATACCAACTCATCATGAATGTCCAAAATCATTTGGCTGTTTGGTTTATTTTTTTAAATTATTTTTGACCTTTTATTTTTGGTTTTTAGTAGGGATAGCAATGGGGATTAATGGGGTGAATATTAATTCTCCATCCCCATTCCCTTATAATAAATTTTCTCCATTCCCCATGGGTACCATCCTCTCCATTTCTTAATGGGTTTGGATTTTCCCCAACCCACTTTAATCCCCATTTTTATTTTTTATATTTAATATTAACAAACAATTTTTTTTTTTTCATTTTTTTTAAGGTTCACAACAAAAGCTAAATATACATTCAATCTTTTTTATTTATTTTTAAATATATTTAATGTTAACAACTTTTTTTTAAAAAAATGTTTTAGCTAAATATACCTTCAATATTTTTTCTTTCTTTTTTAATATATTTAATGTTAACAGCTTATTTTTTTATTTTTTTTAAGGTTCACAACAAAAGCTAAATATACATTCAATTTTATTTTATTTTATTTGGTTCAACAACAAAATCAAATGCACATTAATTAATTAATTAAAAAAATTGTTTTATAATAATCAAATATATAATTTTGAGACAATCAAATAAGTTTTAGTAATTAAAAAAAAATGTGGAAGAATGTGGAAGATTAAAAAAAAATTACAACCATCTCTCTCTCTCTCTCTCTCTCTCACTCTCTCCTCTGCATGTTATAAGAACCTGTTTACAATGTTATAAGAGCCTGATTGAAAAAATAAAATGTGAAAGAACCTGTTTGAAGAAAGTGTTATAAGACCCATATTAAATTGCATCAGGGCATAAACAAGAAATTGTTTGTTGATCTCTTAACCACAGACATTTTAGACATTAAACTATCTTTCTCTTAGCAAATTTGAACCATTCATTTTAATTTATCCAAAATCTAATTATACCTTTTAACAAATTTGAACTACTCATTTTAAGATATCTATGTCTTACCACACGAATCCATCCTCCATCTGCTTCCTTTAGTCCCCCACGAATTTTGTTGTTTGTTACTTTTAAAAAACAAAAAATATTTTTTCAATTAAATTTTTACTAATTTCACAACACCATCACCACTATTCTCACTTTCACTGTCACACTACCATCACCATAGCCACTACCATCATCACTGCCGCCATCACCCCACCACTATGTAACAATTTCTACTTTCACCTTCGTTCTATCACCACCACCACCAAATATAAAAAAATATATTTTGAATTTTTTTTATAAAAAATATTTTTCATTAAAAAATATTTTCTATCTAAATAAATGAAGCATAACATTGGGAAACAAGCTGATTTCAGTTAAATCTGTTCATAACTAAGAAAAATTCTTTTAATTTAAAAAAAATTATTTAGTATGACTTTGTATCCCCTTTTTGTTTTTCTAGCAAATAAATCTATGTACCCATCATTTCTAACCAATCACAACTCATGCTTGTTTTGATTCTCTACAATTTCCTTATTTTCAAATACATACATATATATATATATATATATATATATATTGTATAAATTGTGTGATAACATAAAAGATCTGTTTGGTGTTCATTATTGGAGAATAAACTTGACTATTCAAGTAATCTCCAGAAGTTGCCTGAAGATGGAAAAAGAGATTGAAGAAACAACCATAAAGCTTCCTTGAAGCTTACCAACTCAAAACCTTAGAAGGTAAGAAACTAAATTCAAATTCACAGCTATAAATTCACACATGGTTGATATACGGATTAGAAACCTACAAATAGATTATTAGGTTGTTGTTATAGATTTCAATCAATCAATCAATAAATCAATC
>NW_021027681.1:308345-341726 GCF_004153795.1 Camellia sinensis
AGAGAGGATTTTTATTTTTGGTTTTTTAGTAGGGATAGCAATGGGGATTAATGGGGTGAATATTAATTCTCCATCCCCATTCCCTTATATAAATTTTCTCCATTCCCCATGGGTACCATCCTCTCCATTTCTTAATGGGTTGGATTTCCCCAACCCACTTTAATCCCCATTTTTATTTTTATATTTAATATTAACAAACAATTTTTTTTTTTCACAACAAAAACTGAATATACCTTCAATCTTTTTTTTCTTTTTTAAATTATTTAATGTTAACAGCTTTTTTTTTTTTTTTTTAAGGTTCACAAACAAAGCTAAATATACTTCAATCTTTTTTCTTTCTTTTTTAATATATTTAATTTAACAACCTTTTTTTTTTTTTTTTTTTTTTAAGGTTCACAACAAAAGCTAAATATACATTCAATCTTTTTTTATTTATTTTAAATATATTTAATGTTAACAACTTTTTTTTTAAAAAAAATGTTTTAGCTAAATATACTTCAATATTTTTTCTTTCTTTTTTAATATATTTAATGTTAACAGTTATTTTTTTATTTTTTTAAGTTCACAACAAAAAGCTAATATACATTCAATTTTATTTTATTTTATTTGGTTCAACAACAAAATCAAATGCACATTAATTAATTAATTAAAAAATTGTTTTAATATAATCAAATATATAATTTTGAGACAATCAAATAAGTTTTAGTAATTAAAAAAAAATGTGGAAGAATGTGGAAGATTAAAAAAAAATTACAACCATCTCTCTCTCTCTCTCTCTCTCTCTACTCTCTCCTCTGCATGTTATAAGAACCTGTTTACAATTGTTATAAGAGCCTGATTGAAAAAATAAAATGTGAAAGAACCTGTTTGAAGAAAGTGTTTAAAGACCATATTAAATTGCATCAGGGCATAAACAAGAAATTGTTTGTTGATCTCTTAACCCAGACATTTTAGACATTAAACTATCTTTCTCTTAGCAAATTTGAACCATTCATTTTAATTTATCCAAAATCTAATTATACCTTTTAACAATTTGAACTACTCATTTTAAGATATCTATGTCTTACCACACGAATCCATCCTCCATCTGCTTCTTTAGTCCCCACGAATTTTGTTGTTTGTTACTTTTAAAAAACAAAAAATATTTTTTCAATTAAATTTTTACTAATTTCACAACACCATCATCACTATTTTACTTTTACTATCACACTACCATCACCATAGCCACTACCATCATCACTGCCGCCATCACCCCACCACTATGTCACAATCTCTACTTTCACATTCGTTCCATCACCGCCACCACCAAATATTAAAAAAATATATATTTTTAATTTTTTTATAAAAAAATATTTCTATCTAAATAAATGAAGCATAACATTGGGAAACAAGCTAATTTCAGTTAAATCTGTTCATAACTAAGAAAAATTCTTTTATTTTAAAAAAATTATTAAGTAAGACTTTGTATCCCTTTTTTGTTTTTCCAGCAAATAAATCTTTGTACCCATCCTTTCTAACCAATTATGACTCATGCTTGTTTCGATTCTCTACAATTTCTTTATTTTCAAAAATATTTATATATATATATATATATGTGTTGTATAAATTGTGTGATAACATAAAGCAAATAGATTCATACTCGTTATAACTATCCCCAACAAGGGAATCAATCAGCAAATCTTTGATAATTTCACGCATATTATTTAGAATATAAATAATAAAATATTTTTTTAATATTTTCAAATTTTACATTAAATGATGATCAATAATTTATCATGATTTAAAACAAATAAAGGATTTTATATTGAGCACATAACTGATAATTATAATAAATATGTTCACATGTTTAATAGTCAGCAATTTATCACATCTTAACCCACAAATTTGATATTTGTTCATTAGATTTGTGCAAACTATGAGTCTGGTTAATGACAACTCTAAATGTTGTTAATAAAAATTAAAATATTCAAAATTTCAATACATATTTTACACCTCTCATAATAATTTTATACATATTTCTTTATATTTTATATTTTCAGTACAATTTATATATATTTCAATACATTTTTAAAAATTTGATATCATTTGTGAATCCGTTTGTTTCTCTATCATTATCGAAATTTGTAGTCGTTTGTGGGGCAGACTCGAACTTTCAAATTATTGTGAGATAATTGTTCGTTGGGCTGGCTTGAACTTAATAGGCTTAGTCTATTTGATAACATAGTATTTTTTTATATTTATAATTATTTTCTTAACAATTGAAAAAAAAAAAAAAAAAAAAAAAAAAAACTTGGAAAGTGTTTTTCTGATAAATTACACAGATATCTCTTGAGGTTTCTATTTAATATAAATCACCCCATCACATTTGAAAAAATTACATTCCCTCCCCGAAGTTTGTAATCTCATTACAAATTACTCCCTGCATTACTGATGCTATGTTCTAAAATTTTCTAAATGACTATCTTGTCATTTTTCTCACCATTTCTTCTTCCTATTATCATGATTATATTCTATAACATTTCATCATTAAATTCTACTTGAACATATTCTTATTGAATAATGATATACAAACATAAATTTATATAGAATTTTCAAACACAATGATATAGCTTAGTGGTGATCTTTCATTTTAAAACAAAACACCCTAAACATGATTTATATTTACAAAAATATCACCATCACAATATTTTATGATATTTTGTATATAAATTTTTATATATGAATATAATTTTTTAATTTATTTCTATCATTATAATGATCTAATCTAGATATATTTAAAAAGTTTAAAATTTGTACAAAAAAGTTTTTTAAAAAAATTCATTGAATATAACAAAATAAGATAATGTATTGAATTTTTGTATTAAGCTACTAATAAAAAAATTAAACATTATATATATATATATATATTATTTGGTGAATTTAAAAAAAAATCACAAAATATTATACGTTTTAAATATATCTAGATTAGGTGTATCTAAAAAATTAAAAAAAAAAAGGGGGATTTTTTTTTAAGGTCCTTGGTATTAAGATTTTATAATATAAAGAACATCCAATATTTTCATAATATCTAATGTCCCTCACACATTGATCCAGAAAAATTTCAATCTAGAGAGTTCTCCAGAGAAATTTGCGAGAAATTCTTTCCAAATTTCTCTCACAAATTTCTCTGGACTTTCTCTAGATTTTCCTTGCCCATTTTATTGTCAATAAGCAATATTTTGATAAATTTTGAAAAACTAGAACCTGCTTTTGCACTTGCCAAGCTTAACATGTAAGTTTAAAATTGAATGGCTCATTACGGTATGACAAAGGTAGCTACTAATGATAATCAACCATATATAAAAGACAAATGTATATGCAAAAAGATTAGATATGGAAAAACATTGGATTAGCTGGAAACCTATTTTTTGCATTGAACTCTATTAAAGGACATTTAATTCTGATGCCTTGAATATATTACTGCTACACACTATTTACCAGTAATAGTTTCTGCTACTATTTTAAGATCATCTCATTCACCACTATTGCTTTTACCATATCCAGAGAAATTCTCTCTATGGACTCCCAACTCTCCAGAGAAATTCTCTAAAGAAATTTCTCTGGACTTCCAACTCTCCAGAGAAATTCTTTCCAAATTTCTCTGGACTTTCTCTAGATTTCCCATTCTTCAGAGAAATTCTCTCCAAATTTTTCTACACTTCCCACTCTCCAGAGAAAATTCACAAGGCTTCATTATTATTTAGATCACTTCACTATTCTCTCTAGTTTACAAATCTCTTCAAGCTTACTCTTTTTCCACAATTCATCTATGTATGATATCTCTACCACGCTGCCTTTGATGAATGCAGCGGTGGTCTGAGTAGTGGTTTCAAACTAGAAAAAATTGAGAAATTTCGGACTTCTCAAACTTAGAGAAAATTGAAATTTCTCTGAGTTCAAATTTTTACAGCCTACAACTCAAAAACTAGTACCAATTGTGAAGGTAAATATCAACATTATGACAATCTAATTCACAATCTTTTAAGAATGACTCACAACTAATACTGATTCTACTTCAATAACAAAATTCTAACTTCCATCACTCAACAAAATGCACTTGAAAATTTCTCTTTTGTCCCCTTTTGTCACAGGATTCTAACATCACAGCGAAAATTATTCAAGACAGAAAATTGTGTTTTGACTCAACTAGAGAAAATTGATCAAACTAGAGAAATTACAGTTCTCTCTTCTCTTCTAGAGAAATTCTAAACCAGAAAAATCCAGAAAAAATTAAACATGCCAGAGAAAATTATTTTTTGACTTATCTAGAGAAATTTGATCAAACTAGAGAAAATTTCAGTTCTCTCTTCTCTTCTAGAGAAATTCTTTCTCTAGATTCAAACCAGAAAAATCTAGAGAAAAATGAACATCACGGAAAAAATTAAACATGCCAGAGAAAATTGATCAAACCAGAGAAAATTATAGTTCTCTCTTCTCTTCCAACTCCATTCCTCGTCTTTTCAAAATTCTCTGGTTTGTTTATAATTGTTGTTTTTCTTTTGCTTCTGAATAATAATGAAGCCTTGTGAATGCACCCTCCAATAAATTACAGATTTATAGTGATTTTGTAAACTAAGATCATGTTTGTCACAAAAATAGTTCAATCAATGATGTCAAGATGTAATCTGCGTATTCCACATTCCTAGATTAGATTATACAAACTATATTATCAGCCAACACTCACAAGACATATTTTAATAGAAGCAGCAAATGCTAGAGTTGTGAGAAGACCACATATTATATTAACAGAACGATCACAACAGCTTTGCAAGATATCCACTTCTTTGATGGATCAACATAACCACTGTTGTGAAGATCACTTTCATCATCGGCGAATTTCCATGCAAATTTTTGGTACTTAAATTAGATCTGCGAGTTGCGGAGAGAAAACTGAAGAAATCGGAGAATCGCTTCAATTCGGTGAAGAAATTCAGAGACTAATGGCGGCGCCACTGGAGACCAACTTTTTCTTCATTTCTCTTCCTTCTCTAGGATGCTTTGAGCTTCGTTTGACGGAGGAGAGAGAGTTGGAGCAGACGATGACGACGATGAACTCTAGCGATGGAGGTAGAGTTCGTCGAAGCGAGAAGAGCAGAAAGAGAGGAAGAGAGAAAGAGGCAGTTTGATTTAAGGAATCAAATTTCTTAGTGATATATGGGTGTCGGGGATTGAGGGACCTTAGACATCATTAAATAATATTGTGGATATCTTCCATTACTAAAAATGAGAGAGGGAGCTTAAACTAATTTTCTAAAAAAAAAACTTAAACTATTAAAAAAAAAGTAAAAATAAAAAATATAAAAAAAAACTCAATTTTTTGTGTGAGTTAAACCAAAGAAAATGATTGTTATTTTTCTTAAAATTATATGAACAAAATATCTGTATAATTTTATGAATTTATATGTATAAAGGTTAAGGGACAAATATGTTATTTTAATCTGATAAAGAGGGTAAATGGTGTAATTTTTTAAATGTGAGGAAAAATCTATATTAAATAGAACAAAAATACTTGAGAGCACTAAAAATGAAGCACTAGAGGAACTCTAATGAGCTGGCCCTTCATTGATGTGATGACAAAGTCTATTTTTTATTTATTTTTTATTTTTTTAATTTTCAATTTATTAAAACTGATTAGTACTCTGTTTTTTAGAATTTTGAATTAGCTCTGTAAGTAAAAATCTCTTAGGGATTGTCTGGGATGACCTAAATAAGTGTACTTTTTTATCTTTTTATGAAAAAATATACAAAAAAATAGAGAAGTAATGTGATGAAAAAAAGATAAAAAGATAAATTATTTTATAATAGTCAAACTTGGTCTTAGTGTGATTTATTTTTGGAAAATGAGTGGAAGCACTAATTAGTGTCACATGTGGCAGTGAGTCCCACCCACTACCACAATGTTATTGTGTCTATTTTTTTTAAAAAAAAAGTAAATGTCACATCATTAATAGTTGTTTTAGAACACCACTTTTAATGATCTCTAGCATTGCCTCTTATTTTTCTCTCTTTATATTTTTGTAGATAGGGACTAGGGACTAGCGCCAGTCGTGTCCCCATCAAAAGTCTTCAATTGTCACCTAATTTTGCACAACTAAACCTGATTGGCACTATGTTCCATCAAAGTCTTCAGTAGCCAGCCTTTTTTTTTCCCCACTCATTTTTCCTCCGAAAAATTATATTCATTCAAATGTTGTGTTTCAAAAATTATTTTAAAAATAAAGTATATAATATAAATTTAAAATAAATACATATATACTGTACTAAAAATAAGAGTTGTTTGGAGCGTCCTAAATAAATATACTTTTTATTTTTTTGAACTAAAAAATTGAGAAAAAAAATATGAATATTTGAGTTAATTTTTTGAATTTTTATGAAAAAATGTATATTGAAACCCTATATAAATTAGTGTGTAAGGAAAAATTAAGATTGTGAGTTATGCAGTCGTAATTTTTGACTTTTAGTGAATAGTGATAACTTTTTAACTTTTTGAGTAACTTTTTGACTTTTTGACAATTTGCCAAACTTGACCTAAATATGATCTATTAATATAATTTTTTAATAATTTCTTTGATAATTTTTTGATGCATAACATTATTATTTAGGATTTAGGATGGAAGAAATCTAATTTTATACATTTGGAACTATCCTATTATTAATGATTTTAATTAACAGTAATGTTAGGTATCATAAAAAAACTTTTCATGAAAATAATGATGAAAATTTTGTGATTCTTGAATTATACTTAGAATAAAATACCACACACAAATCAAGATAATTCAAGAATCATAAATCTTTCATAAAAAAATTTTCATGATCGATAATTTTTCTTAATTAATTATAGTCAGCTAAATCAAGAAATTAAAATTCGAGATTCCATTTAATTGGATCCCACTTGAGAATAATACCTTCTCTTCCTAATGGATATGGCAATACCTTCCATTCTCCCGTACCTAATTTCCTCAACATATCTGAATCTGATTTTTATCAATTAAAGCCCCCAAAACTATGCCCATGGGGGCTCTAAAATCCAGAGCTTGATCACCATGAACTCATCCTTCAATATCTCCACATCCCTTTTGTTTCTTTGCATTTTAATTTGCTTCCTTAGCCTCAGAATCAAAGCAGCCCCAAATTACCTTGCCATTTATTGCCAGAACACAACAACTTACACTCCCAACAGCACATACCAAACCAACCTCAACACCCTCTTCTCTTCCCTCTCCTCCAATTCCACCTCCATCAATGGCTTCTCCAACTCCACCGCCGGAGTCAACCCCCCTAACATAGTCTACGGCCTCTTCCTCTGTCGTGGCGATGTTTCCACCGCGGTCTGTCAAGATTGTGTAACCACTGCTACCAAAGAAGTAGTACAAAGGTGTCCCAATTCGAAAGTTGTCACGATTTGGTACGATGAGTGCATGTTGCGATATTCGAACCAGACCATCTTCTCTATTGCCGATGAGTTAATTGGGGTAAAACTGAGAAATACGCAGAACGTAACGAACATAACCAGTTTCAGAGAAGTCTTGGGAGGTGTAATGGATGATATAGCCACACGGGCTTCGAATGGTGGGTCGGCTAAGAAGTTCGCGACTAGTCAAGCTAATTATTCATCTCTTCAAACGTTGTATGGATTAGCGCAGTGCACGCCGGACTTGACTGATTTGGATTGCAATAAATGTCTTCGAGATGGTATCTCGAATTTTCCGAGTTGCTGTGATGGAAATCAGGGAGCAAGGGTTCTGTTTCTGAGTTGTAATGTTGGGTATGAGTTCTACCCTTTCTACAACGTCACCGCCACTGCACTGCCACCGCCTCCACCTCCTCCTTCTCCTGCTGCTGCAAGCAGTCCAGGTAAATTCAAAACAAGACATATATAGACTCTGTTTGGATAGATGGATTTTGAAATTGAGTTTTCTTGATGATGCAGGAAAGGGAGGAATGTCAACTCAAGTACTCCTCGCCATCGTTTTTTCAATTGGGGGCTCTGTTTTACTTGTCATTTTAGGATTCTGTCTCATATTTAGGAAAAGGAAGAAGAAATATGATGTTATTGAATCAGATATGAGTAAGACTTACTAAAAAATAAAATAAACTTGTTTTCTCTTGTTTTCAAATTCATTAATTGTATTTACATTTTGATATGTCCAGTTGGGAATGAAATCTCAGCAGTACAGTCCTTGCAATTTGATTTGGCTACAATTCAAGTTGTCACGAACAACTTCGCTGATGATAACAAAATCGGTGAAGGTGGATTTGGATCCGTCTACAAGGTAGGGTGTCGAATCTAATTGTAAAATACAGAATCGTTCAATAATATTAGAAGCTGCACAAATTTGGTTACAAAATTTCAGTGGATATCATATGTTGTCAGGGTATACTTTCCAATGGACAAGAAATCGCTGTGAAGAGGCTATCTCGAAACTCAGGGCAAGGTGCAGAAGAGTTCAAGAATGAGGTTGTGTTGGTAGCCAAGCTTCAACATAGAAATCTAGTGAGGTTACTCGGATTTTGCTTGGAAGGAGAAGAGAAGATACTCATTTATGAATTTGTGCCCAACAAAAGCCTGGATTACTTTCTATTTGGTTTGCCAAAGCTTCTTAATAATACTTTTATTTAGCTAGATAATAACACATGATAGCCATGAGTGCAGATTCTACAAATTGCTTTCTTGTGCTTTTAGTTCCATTCCAAAATGTTCACATCATGTCCACATCTAATTTATCATTGCCCTTTTTTCTGCTCAATGTGCAGATCCACAAGAACAAGAAAAGTTGGATTGGTCAAAACGTTACAAGATTATAGGAGGGATAGCTCGAGGGATGCTTTATCTTCATGAAGATTCTCGACTTAGAATTATACACTGTGATCTCAAAGTTAGCAATGTTCTGTTAGATGGGGATATGAATGCAAAAATCTCAGATTTTGGCATGGCTAGGATCTTTGGTGTGGATCAAACTCAAGGAAATACAAACCGAGTTGTTGGAACATAGTAAGTTTTGTGTCCCCACATGCAATTTATATATGTTCTTCTCAAATTTGAAATAGTGAGTACAATCTTTATGCAATCTCATGGAAAGCATGCATTTTTTTCTGAGTTAAATTGTTGGGCTTACTACTCTCATTGATTTCATATCTAATTTGTTTGCACACACACAAAAATAAAAAAAGGCCTAAGATGCAATTTCTTCTTTTCTAATGATTATTACTTTTTTGTTGCTAAAACAATGGTGTTGGCTTGTAGTGGTTATATGTCTCCAGAGTATGCAATGCATGGACAATTCTCGGTAAAGTCTGATGTGTTTAGCTTTGGTGTCTTAGTTTTGGAGATTATAAGTGGCAAGAAAAACAATACCTTTTACCAATCAGAATGTGCAGAGGACCTTCTAAGCTATGTGAGTGATAACTAAACTTTTTAACTATTATTTTCGATCTCAGTACCAAAATCATGACATCCACAGAATCATATATAATGAATTATTGCAGGCTTGGAAACTCTGGAGAAATAAAAGACCCTTCGAATTGATCAATTCTACTTTGGAAGGGTCGTACTCAAGAAATAAAGTCATTAGATGCATTCATATTGGCTTAATCGGTGAAGGTGGATTTGGATCCGTCTTCAAGGTAAGGTGTCAGATCTAATTGTAAAATACACAATCATTCAAAAATATTAGAAGTTGCACAAATTTGGTTACAAAATTTCGGTGGATATCATTTGTTGTCAGGGTATAATTTCCAATGGACAAGAAATCGCTGTGAAGAGGCTATCTCGAAACTCAGGGCAAGGTGCAGAAGAGTTCAAGAATGAGGTTGTGTTGGTAGCCAAGCTTCAACATAGAAATCTAGTGAGGTTACTCGGATTTTGCTTGGAAGGAGAAGAGAAGATACTCATTTATGAATTTGTGCCCAACAAAAGCCTGGATTACTTTCTATTTGGTTTGCCAAAGCTTCTTAATAATGCTTTTATTTAGCTAGATAATAACACATGATAGCCATGAGTGCAGATTCTACAAATTGCTTTCTTGTGCTTTTAGTTCCATTCCAAAATGTTCACATCATGCTCACATCTAATTCATCATTGCCCTTTTTTCTGCTCAATGTGCAGATCCACAAGAACAAGAAAAGTTGGATTGGTCAAAACGTTACAAGATTATAGGAGGGATAGCTCGAGAGATGCTTTATCTTCATGAAGATTCTCGACTCAGAATTATACACCGTGATCTCAAAGTTAGCAATGTTCTGTTAGATGGGGATATGAATGCAAAAATTTCAGATTTTGGCATGGCTAGGATCTTTGGTGTGGATCAAACTCAAGGAAATACAAACCGAGTTGTTGGAACATAGTAAGTTTTGTGTCCCCACATGCAATGTATATATGTTCTTCTCTAATTTGAAATAGTGTGTACAATCTTTATGCAATCTCAGGGAAAGAATGCATTTTTTTCTGAGTTAAATTGTTGGGCTTACTACTCTCATTGATTTCATATCTAATTTGTTTGCACACACACAAAAATAAAAAAAGGCCTAAGATGCAATTTCTTCTTTTCTAATGATTATTACTTTTTTGTTGCTAAAACAATGGTGTTGGCTTGTAGTGGTTATATGTCTCCAGAGTATGCAATGCATGGACAATTCTCGGTAAAGTCTGATGTGTTTAGCTTTGGTGTCTTAGTTTTGGAGATTATAAGTGGCAAGAAAAATAATACCTTTTACCAATCAGAATGTGCAGAGGACCTTCTAAGCTATGTAAATGATAACTAAATTTTATGACTATTACTTTTGATCTCAGTAAAAAATCATCATATCTACAAAGTCGTAAATAATGAATTGTTGCAGGCTTGGAAACTCTGGAGGGAGGAAAGACAGTTGGAATTAATGAATTCTACTTTGGAAGGGTCATATTCAAGGAATGAAGTCATTAGATGCATTCATATTGGCTTATTGTGCGTCCAAGAAGATCCAGATGCTAGACCTTCTATGGCAACAGTTGTTGTAATGCTTAACAGTTACTCTGTTACTCTATCAATTCCTCAACAACCTGCATTCTTTGCTCGTAGTAGAACAGAGTCAAAAACAGGACAAGGCTTAGAATCAGATCAATCTACAGCCAAGTCAATATCATGGTCTGTGAATGAAACGTCAATTACTGAATTATATCCCAGATAATGTGAAGTCTAGGCCATATCATGATTCAATAATAACCCTATATTGTGAAATGAATAAACTCAAACTCAAATACAAAAGATATATTTCAATATTTGTAAGATTCAGAACGCTAAAAAATGTAATTAGCAATTAAATATGTAATAGTGTGTTTGATAATTGATTCCCTTCAAGTGTGTCATTTATGTGTAGCATGTAACAGTGTGTTTGATAATACAATCAAGTTCATTATTCATAGTCAAATATATTTGATTTTTGTGATTTTAATTACAATAGTTACACAATGTTATTTTTTTTGTGCATATGTTGAAATTTTCTTAAGTGCTCTATGGGCCTCTTAAATTTTTTGAAATTCATATTTAAATTTAAAAGAAACACAACTGTAATTGCAATACTTAAATGACCCATCATGCATTTTTAATGCCCAAAATGAACTAATAAAATGGAGCCTTTTAATCTTTGACTGAGTTCTTCATTTTGATAAATTTACTCACAAAATCCTTAAATTCTTCATTAATATGATCTTCATTATATCTATACGTGTTTAGTTCATGAGAGTCAACGATTAGAAAAAAAAAAGGAAAAAAGAAAGAAAAAAAAAAACAGTTTCCAAAATTAGAAATTAGGGGCATTAGGGGCAAATTTTTTAGGGCCACCAATCATTTTTGTTGATAAATTTACTCACAAAATCCTTAAATTCTTCATTAATATGATCTTCATTATATCTATACGTGTTTAGTTCATGAGAGTCAACGATTTATTATATAACCCCCAAATTTGATCCGTGTGCTAATTATAACCCAATAAATTGAAAATTTTAGCTCGGGGTCTTGACTAAGATTAATAGTCTAATGAGCGGATGATAAGGTGCCGTTTGGTAACGTTTACGTTTTCAGTTTTTTATTTATATTTATAAAAATTTAAAAAACTCAAATAAAAACTTGTTTGGTAAATTTTTGATTTATAAATCAATGGTCTCAATTTATAAATTTGGCCAAAAAATGTAAACTCTAAAAATAAGTTTACGTTTTGAGTTTTCAGTTTTTTTTTTTACAACCCAACACTAGCCACCACCCGCCACCATTTTCCACCACCGTCTTCCGCCACCACCACCCACCACTACCTGCCACCACCACCCACCATCCGCCACCTACTTGCCACCACCACTCACCACCCACCATCACTCACCACCCACCACCACCACCACCACCACCATCACCTACCATCCACCCGCCACCCACCTGCCACCCACTCGCTACCACCCACCACCCGCCACCGTCACCCACCCACCAACCACCACCACCACCACCACCACCACCCGCCACCACCCATTACCACCCGCCATCCGCCACCCACTTGCCACCCCCACCCACCACCCGCCACCACCACCACCCCCACCCACCCGCCCACTTGCTACTACTTCCACCCTCTTCTTTGCCTACCAACCCACCACTCTGCCCACCATTTGTCAACACACTGTCTTCCGTCACCACCACCTGCCCATCATTTGTCCACCACCGTTCTTCTGCCAGCTACCACTCGGTCTCTACCCACCACCCGCCACCACTTTGCCATTTCTCAACGTCTCTTTTTTATATATATATTTAAATTTTTTTATTAAACATTTCTGTTTCTAAACCAAACGCCAGGTGTGGGTTTATGTTTTTCTAAAAAAAACAAAAATAGTTTATAAAAATTTTTGCTAAATATAAAACTAAAAAACTAAACGTTACCAAACACGCCCTAAGGTGTTGTTTGTTTGACGGACTAGATAAGGGGATTATATCCCTCGGACTGTTATGTTCTCGGGATACATTGTCCCCGAGACTATTTGGCTTCGGATTGGATTTAGTATTCCTATGTTTGTTTAGCATGGGATTAGACTGTCTGAAAGGACTATTTTAGGATATCCAATGTTTGGTTAGAACGGACTATGATCAAGGATAAATGTTCAAAAAAAGACTATTTTACCCTTGTAATTTTAATTTATTTAATAAAATAATTTTATAAATTTATAATCTAACAAACAACTAAAAATTTTTAATTTATAAGGCCATAATTTATAATTTATTATTTTTAAATAAATTTAATTTATAATTTATATTTTTTATTTAATATATAATTTTAAATTAACAACACTAAAAAAATAATTTTATTTAATATATAAATTTGATTTTTTAACAACACTAAAAAAATTTAATTTATAAGGCCATAATTTATAATTTATTATTTTTAAATAAATTTAATTTATAATTTATAATTTTAAATTTTTATTTAATATATAATTTTAAATTAACAACACTAAAAAAATAATTTATAAATGTTCAAAAGACTATTTTACTATTTTCTAATTATATACTAAGTAATAGCATGGAGGATAAAATGGACATTTTACAAAATAATCCCATGGGATACCAATTCTATGGTTTCTATCCCACATCCCCCATGGGATAGGATAGTCCCATATTTGTGGGACTAATAATCCGAGAGAACTATTAGTTCAGAGGAAAATTTTTTAAAAAAACAATAAACTATTAATCTAATAGAACTAATAGTCCAATCCCACACTCATAGCCTTTAAAACAAACATGCTGTAAGTGTGCAAGGAAAATTCCAAACTTCACATCACCAACGCACAATACCACTCGTGTCCCCATCAAAGTCTTCAATTCTCACCTTATTCTACACAATAAACAAACCTGACTCCCACTCTATTCCCATCAACAGTCTTCACCAGCCAGCCTCATTTTTTCTCATTTTCCTCCGAAAAATGTTATCTATTCAAAATTTGTATTTCAAAAATTATTTTAAAAATAAAACATATAATATAAATTTTAAATGAGTATAATATAAACTGTACTCAAAATAAATGTAATCTATTAATGTAATTTTGTAAATAATTTCATGATATTTTCTTGAGATGCAACATTGTTATTTTTCTTGACCCGGTACCCATAAACTATTTCACTGCACCATTGAGAAAGTCCATTTTTATTGGTTTGGAACTATTCCATTATTAATGATTATGGTTAATTATAGTCAGTTAAAATCATCTCCACTGATTTCTAACCTATGAAGTATGGGTACTTCGAAAAACATGTCGTACCCATATCATGTATTTACCGGCATATGGTACTTCGTATGGTACTTCTGCATATGTACCAAGTATATGAAATACGTACCCAAATTTTTTCTTTTTAATTTTTGGTGTACCCAGACGTACCGACTATATACCCAAACCGTACCGTACCGTACCGTACCTCAATTGAAACAATATTTTCTTCTACTACAAAGATAAAACTACTTTCACTAAAATTCTTTTCTATTTTTAGTTTTATGCTTAGCATGTTTTTAAAATTAAACTATGATTTGTAAGTTATTTAATATATTGACATTTAATTTTGATTTATACCTTTACGTTTGGCATTAAATGTTAATTGGAGATTGAATCTTAACAAATTAAACCATTTAATTAATTTTTGTATTATTCTAAATTAAAAATAAATATTTTTTTACAGGCGTACCAAGCCGTACCCGTATCCTACTTTTTTTGGATTTTACCTTATTGGCATACTCATATCGTACCAGTACTAGTACTTGTACCTGTACCTGTACCCGTACCGGTGCTTCATAGTTTCTAACTTTGTAGATAGCTGTAATACGGTAATGTTGTTTTAATGGATCCTTTGCATTTATTAGCACTAAGAGAGGAATTTATGTCGAGATATTTGGGCCGGGCTAAATCAAGTCCTTGGGGTTAACTGGGCTATGAATGGGAAGATTGCATGGTTTGGGCCCCGCAGAGTTTGAACTGATCAAAGATGTTGCTTGGTTTGATCGGGCAAAATAGGTTCAAAATGCGGGTGGACTGAGCTATGCTTCAATGGACTTAGGATTTGGGTTGAGGTTGGGCTAGTGTGGTTGTCCTCTAGTGGTACTTTGAAGGGTGGATCGGATCGGACTATCATATGAAGACTGGTCAAGCGTAGTTGGGCTCGTGGTTGTAACCAGGCTATTTGGAGTGCTGCGTGGCGTTATCATAGCGGCGCACCACGTTCGGTTTGTTCGGCACTACGCGTTGCTCAGTTGTCTCAAAGAACTAGCAAGGCTAAAACAGTACGTTTGCTCGATTAGAAACCGTGCAAAGAGTTGTATCATCTCACTTGGTTTAGAGTGAGGAGAGTTTTAAAGGATAGACGTTATCCTTTATAAATGTGATTTTTAAGAGGACTCTACAAAGAAGAATTAAAAGCCCTATTAAGATTCTGCCATAAGAAACTTATAAAAGCTGAAGCCTAACCTAATTCCAAGTATGGCAATTTTAGTACTCGAATTCATAAAGCTTTTCCTCCTTATTTGTCATATTTGCTGACTTAGGCATTGAAGGGGTTTCCGGCACACATCTGCCAGCTAGCTCATATTTGTGATTTCAGGTCATACAGCGACATTTGGAGGAACTCGAGTTTAATCAACAAGATTATACAAGTGGGGATTATTTCATACTCGCACAAGCACAATGAATTTTCACTCCATCATTCTATCTACTATTTTACTATTTACCAACTGCAAGTATTTAAACAACTTTTTGGAATCTTGTCTTTAAATTCAAAAACTATTTTTTGATAATTTTTGTTTTTAATATATATGTTTATAGTTTTTTTTTGTAAATATTTTACTTTTTCTTAAAATTAAAAAAAATGAATAAAATATTGTAAAAGTTAACTAAAAACTAGCTTATATTTGTGATTTCAGGTCATACAGCAACGTTTAGAGGAACTTGAGTTTGATCAACAGAATTATGCAAGTGATGATTATTCCATACTCGCACAAGCACAATGAATTTTCACTCCATCATTCTATCTACTATTTTACTATTTACCAACTGCAATTATTTAAACAACTTTTTGGAATCTTGTCTTTAAATTCAAAAACTATTTTTTGATAATTTTTGTTTTTAATATATATTTTTATAGTTTTTTTTTTGTAAATATTTTACTTTTTCTTAAAATTTAAAAAAATGAATAAAATATTGTAGAAGTTAACTAAAAATAAAAAAGAAAAGAAAAACAAAAAAAGTAAAAAAATTAAACCGAATCTGATTGTATTGAGGAAAGATGAGGTGAAGGGAAGAGTTATTTGTGAGAGCATCTCTAACGCTTTACTCAAAATTTTCATCAAATTTCACTTAAATTTGATAATAAAAAAACTAGATCTGATATTGTGCGTTCCAACAGAGTGTTTGGGATTTCATCAAACCATCGGTCGACCAAGGGATGATCGGTCGATTGACCAGTGAGTATAAATTTTCCAAAAAATCTTGCATGGAGGTGGTCTACCGGGGGGACATCCGGCCGATTGTTTGGTGTTCAAGAGCTAACGAATCTCTATAGTAATTTGGTGAAAGATTCCAACATCCTCAATTTAATGAAAATTTTGAAATATTTTCAATTTGATGAAACAAAAAATGAAGCATCGGAGTATTAGTTTTGTACAATTTTTTTATCAAATTTAAATTTGATGAAACAAAAGATGAATGATTGGAGATTGTCTGAGGGGAAGTCAAAAGATGAAGGATTGGAGATAGTCTGAAGGGAAGTAAATGATGGAGAAAGAGAGGGAGGGAAAGTATCCCCTTCTTGTTTGATTAGAAAATATTTAATTAAGGAGAGATATTCTTAATTTAGATATTTTAATACATTATTACAAAAAAAACATTTTATTTATTTCCCGTTTCTTCTCAATTTCAAAGGGAAAGTGGAGGAGTCACGATCCCCTCCTTGCAATTCCTCCTTGCAATCCTCTTTGCAACGATTGAGATTACCTCCTTAAAAATATTCAAAAATGATTTTAATTAATTTTATCCCTCTAAATTCTACACTTTCTCTCCTAAACCATCAATCCAAAGGTTAGTGCAAAATTTGACGCAAGGCATAGCTTTGCTAAAAAAATAGCAAGCCAAATAAGAAACCATTGGAGACTAAAAGTTGAATTCTATATTATTTTATAACAATAGTTTACTATGGGATCGTTTAGGAACAGTTTTTTTTAACATTTTTTTTTTGATTTTTTAAAATAAAAATATGATATAAAAAGAAATATTCTATTTAAATTTTTTTTTTAATTTTTTACAAAAAGATATAAAAATATAATATCAATAAAATAAAAAATAAATAAATTGATATTTTTACCCTTCAAAAATTGTTGTTCAATCTATAGGCATGTGACTTCACCTCACATGCGGCAGAAATTATTGCAACATGTCACATAATGTTGGTATGGATATATATACTCCTTTCGTCTTAAAATAATAATTATTTATTTTATTTTTTATTATTTTAAAATATTAATCATTTTTTAAAAATTAAAAATAAAATAATATAAATTTATTATTTTATCCTTCTTTTAATTAAATAATAACACAAAAAATATAATTATAATCATTGATATTTATAAAAAATATACTATCAAATTTTTTTTTTAAAATATTACCCATTTTAAAATATAATAATTATAATATCTAAAAAAGTTAGATTCTTTAAAGAGATTATTGTGGAAAGGAGGGGATATGTAAAAATATTTTTTTTAAAAATAAAATAAAATAAAAAAGAGGGATAAAAAGGTCATTTGACCTCTGCTAAGCACATATCTAGGGGAGCATCTATTTACACACACACCTCTCTCTATACACATCTTCCACACACAACTCTCCAACATATTCTCTCATTAAGTGTGTGAGAAAAGAGGATATAGTGTGTGCAAATAGAACCTCCCCATATCTAGTGATTGCAACATGGGCTTAGTTGCGTAGGATAGAATTATAGGCTTTTTAATTATTTTAAGAATTTTTTAACTCGCATAAAAGATGTTTAAATAACAAGTCGCGGAAAAAGTTTTAACTTACTCCTCTCGTTTGATAAGTGATTTTTTAGTTAAAAAATTATTAAAAAAATTAAAAAATTAATAATTCATATTAAAAAATTAAAAATTCTCTTTTTTTTTCTATTTTTTACATATCTTTTCGTAAAAAGTCAAAAAATCATTCTAAACATATTAATTTTTTTTAACTCATATTTTAGTCAAAAAATCAAAAAATTACTAAATTAACCTGTTTCCAAACGAGGCCTTAGTAAAGTACTTGCTATTTCATTTCATTTCATTTGATTTTTTTTTTTTTGAACGGAACTACTTCATTTGATTGGAATCCACTTTTTCAAACTTTGTTTAATTTGATTTTTCATAAAATGTTTTTACTTTTTATATGGATCTAATTTTGTTTGAGTTATCATTCGTTTTTAATAAAAAAAAGATTTGTGTCTTAGTTCTTTTTTGACATATTTTATTTTTAGAGAAATGAAGATTAGGGGCATCCAAAAAATTTTTAAAAATAAATGACTAAAACACGAAGAAAAAAATATTACTAAAGACATATGAAAACTCCTTAAAAACAAAATTTTAAAAATCAAACCAAACAGAATCTAGGATCTCACCTTGTTTGGTTTATTTCAATTTTTTAACAATTGAGTTTTTTGTTTTTTATCTTATTTTTAGTGAATTTTTTTTGATATTGTAAGAATTTTTTTTATTGTTTAGATGTGCATAATTTAAATACACTTATAAGATAAAATAGGGAGACTTACGTGTAGATCTTAATATGTAGATTTATTTTCTAATAAATTTTATGATAATTAATGAAATTTTTTGTCAAACACTATTAAAAAATCTCACTAATTGTTAATTGTTAGTGATAATTTGAAAATTTTGTTATAAAAGAGTCAATAATTATAAGTTTTAGCGACAATTTAAAAAAATGTTACAAAAAGCCATTAATTTTCAACTTGCAGTGTTAATTTGAAAAATTCGTCATATAAAAATATCAATAATTAAAAAATTTAGCAACAATTAATAACAATCATGATAAAAAAAAAAAGTCATTAATTGTCTATTTTTAACGACATACGTAATAAAGCGTCACAAAAAATTATTTTTAGCAAAATTTTTTTGAGGACTAACTTTCAATAGAACTTAATGGTAATTAAGTCCAACAATTAGGATCTATTGATAGTTTATCCAATAAAATAAAATACTTAAAAATATTTTTTAGGTACATCTAAAAAATTAAAAAAATATAAAAATTAAAAAATTTAATTTTCAAAAAATTCATTTTAAACCAAACAAGAACATCGACCATAATTGATCCAACCTATTAACTAGGCAGTGGCGCCGAACCACCGAGAATACCTTCTCTTTATAATGGGTATGACAATATTTTCCATTCTCCCCTACCTAATTTCCTCAAAATATTTGAATTTGATTTTTGTGCACGAAAAAAGATTAGGAGCTCTTAAAAAAGAGTTCTAGAGAACTCTAATAGTGTGTGGCTCCTACAATAATGTAATGTATGTGTCTTTTTTTTTTTTTTTCATTGCCAAATCATTAGAGATTAGAGCTGTGCATAGAGCTCCCAGAATTAGAGGGAAGTATGAAACTCATCCTCCAATATGTCCACATCCCTTTTGTCTTTTTGCATTCTAATTTGCTTCCTCAAGCTCAGGACCAAAGCAACCCCAACTTTTTTCTGATATTATATGCCCAAACACAACGACAATCCAACCTCAACACCCTCTTCTCTTCCCTCTCCTCCAATTCCACCACCTCCACCAATGGTTTCTCCAATTCCACTGCCGGCCTCAGCCTCTCGACATAGCCTACGGCCTCTTCCTTTGCCGCAGCGATGTTTCCACCGACGTTTGTCAGGACTGTGTATCCACTGCTACTAAACAAGTACTAAAAAAGTGTCCCAAGTCAAAAGATGTCACAATTTGGTATGACACCGGACTTGAATGTTATGGAATGTAATAAATGTCTTCGAGAAGGTATCTCAAATTTTCCGAGTTGCTGTGATGGAAAGCAAAGTGGGAGAATTTTGTTTCCAAGTTATAATGTTTGGCATGAGTTGTATCGGTTTTACAACGCCACCGGCACCTCCTCCACTAGTCCTTCCCCCACCTCCTCCTGCAAGCAATCCAAATAAATTCCAAACAAGACATATAGACTCTGTTTGGATAGATGGATTTTGAAATTGAATTTTCTTATTGATCCAGGAAAGGGAGGAATCTCATCGCAAGTACATGTCGCCATCATTGTTTCAATTGGGGGCTCTGTATTGCTTATCATTATAGGATTCTGTTTCATATGTAGGAAAGGGAAGAAGAAACATGATGCTGTTGAATCAGATATTGGTGAGACTAAAAAAAATAAAAATAAAAACTTGTTTCCTATCTTCTCTAGTTTTCAAATTCATTACATTTAGTTTTTGAGAGGGTAATTTATACTTATAAATTGGGCCGAGCTGGGTAATGGGCCGTTATGGGCCACGTTGCAAAGGGCTGAGTATAAAGGCCATGAAGTTACTCCGGCCCAAGAGAGGTGTAAAGTTACTCCGGCCCAAGAGAGGTGTAAAGTTACTCTGGTCCGCGAGAGACCTGAAGTTACTCCGGTCCCAAAAAGCTTATGGTAAGTTTGGTCGTCACTCACAAAGTTATCCCGGTTTGGACCGGAGTATTGGTTATTCCGGTCTAGACATACCGTGGTTAGCATTAAGAAGAGCCAAGGTAAGAGCAGTGAATGGAAGAGTCGAGCTAATGTTACCTCGGTCTAGTCTGCGGCTTAACATAGCCATGCTTACCTCAGTCATGTTGAAGTCTGACCATAGTAGAACCATCTCACTTGGTTTATGCAGTGAGGGGGGTGTTGAAGGGTAGGTATTATCTTTCAGGAGTATGAATCCTAGAAGGACTCTACATGGAGGAGTAAAAGTCCTATTAGGATTGTGCCACGCGGAACCTATAAAAGCTTACAACATCACCTAAGGAGAGGTAACACAACTTTGATTCTCAAATACACAGAACTTTTGTCTACTTGTCTATTTTGCTGACTTAGGCATTGGAGGGGTTTCCGGCACACACCCGCCGGCTAGCTCACATTTGTGTTTTCAGGGAGTAAAGCAACGACGTTTGGAGGAACGCGGACTTGATCAACAGGACTATACGAGAAGGTTTATTTCTTTCCCATACAATTGGTGCCGTCTGTGGGAATTCAGACAAGAACAAAACCTCCTGATCAAGCTTTTTCTCTTTAGAAGCAATGGCGCACAACGAAGATTTGCTACAGTCCGCCATCGACGGAAAAACACCAGAGGGGGGTGCAAGACGCGAAGGCCTACCTTCTATCCCTCCCATGGCGGACTTAGAGCCACAGCGACAAAATCCCAGGAGGGATACAAGGGGGAGGAGGCGGACTAACAGCCCCCGTCACTCTCGTTCACGAAGTCCTGACAGACAAAGGCGGAGGATTGATCCTCAAGTTCTGGAGGACCGCGTGAAGGAGCAAGATGAATTAATAGGGAAGATGGCGACAAACATGAAGGCCATGAAGCGCCAGATGAAGGGAAAATGAGTGGCGATAGGAGAGGGGCGCAAAAGCAAGACGCCCCCTCGTCGCTCAGAAGACCGTGGAAGGCATTCCACACCATCACAAGCAGAGAGTAGAAGCCTCAGGACAGGCGATACTCAATCCAGAACCTCCAGAACTCGTTTCTCCAGGTCTAAGAGAACGAGATCATTGAGGTTTTACACGGAGGGAAGTACCTATCGATCCTTGCGCTCGCACTAGACATCATCCAGGCAGACGGAGTTGCCAAGATCGTCTGATTTGCGGAACATGTCGGAAGAAAAGGCACGATGGAAGGAGGATACTAGGGCACGCAATCCTCGTAGGGTATCTGCCCTTCAGCGGTTGGCTCCTCGGACGCATGGAAGCGTCGAGGTCGGAATGCCGTTGCCACGCCCTGCCTACGAACCAATGGAAAAAGCATTAGCAAGGCTGCAGACCTCGCCGTTCGTTCCGGTAATTGAAAATGCGCCCCTTCTTTCAGGTTTCCTTCAACCCAAATTCACCACGTACGAGGGGAAGACGAACCCCTACATACACCTAAGCCACTTCCGCCAGGTTATGGCGGTATATCGGCGAAACGAGGCTTTGATATGCATCCTCTTCCCATCAAGCCTTGGTGACCTAGGCTTGACTTGGTTCGAAAAACTTCCAGAAGGCAGCATAGCCTCCTGGGCGCAATTGGCGGAGGTGTTCGTCACAAGGTTCAGAACGAACACCAAAACCCCGGTGGAGATTGACCAGCTACTCTCCATCGACATGGGTGAAAAGGAGAGACTAAGATCCTACAATAGTCGCTACTGGGAGACATTCAACCAGATTGGGGACTGCCCCACCAATCTCGCCATTGCACAATACAAAAGAGGCCTTCCAGTCGATCGGGAACAGACTAAGGGACTCGATCACCATGATGCCACCCCTCACCATGGAAGCCTTGATGGAAAAAGTGCATCAGCACATCAAGGTGGAAGAGGATGGCGCCCATGCCAAAACAAAATCTGGCACGACTGCAGTACCAGATAAAAAGACCACAGCAAAGATCAACGCGGTAGAACGTCCGAACAAAAACGGGCGAGGCAGGCGAGACAACGGAGAGAACCAGGATAAAAGATGGTTGAGAATCCGTACTGCTATAACCGCGGTATTCAAGAAACCGATCTACCGGATTTTGAGTGAAATACGCGATGAGCCTTTCGTCAGATGGCCAACTAAGCTAGGAGAAGCACAAAAAGACTACGACCAAAGGTCGCGATGCACCTTCCACAAAGAAAAGGGGCACCGCACTGAAAATTGCATGCCATTGAGACATCATCTGGAGGAGTTGGTGGCAGCCGGTCACCTGGATAAATACATTGAAGGAGGGACGCAACCAGCCCCCCAGGACCACAATAACCCCAATGGAATGCCAATTGACGCCCCACCTCAAGGTGTGATCAATGTGATACATGGAGTGTTTGAACCTGAGCGTGTATGCGAGCTCAAAGGGTTGATCAAGAAGGCTGAGCACTTAAGGGAGGTACTAAGTGCCCAACCTACCATAAAAAAGGAGAGAACAGAGGCCACGAACGTCATGTCTTTTTCAGACAAGGACTTGGAAAGAATATATTGCCCTCACAACGATGCACTGGTCGTCACTCTCCGCATCAAGGATTATGACGTCAAATGAATTCTGATAGACCAAGGTTGCTCATGTGAGATAATGTACTACGACACCTTCAAACAATTGAAATTAGAGGACAAAGACCTGGCACCAGCTGTATCCCCCCTGATCGGATTCAACTCAATGCCAGAGTGGCCAGTCGGCAAAATCATTCTTCCAGTCAGGGCAGAAAGCGTGACAAAACAAGTGGGGTTTTGGGTGTTAAAGGTCCCTTCCACTTAGAACATAATCTTGGGAAGAACATGGCTGCATGCCATGCGATCTGTAGCGTCATCCTACCATCAAGTAATGCGGTTCCCCAACGAAGTCGGTATAATTGAAGAGGTCTTTGGAGACCAAATTATGTCCAAACAGTGCTTCGTCACAGTTAATGGCAGCCGCGCTACCAAGGGATATGTTCATTCGGTGGAAAAACCTGAGAGCAATGAACTGTTCGCAGATATCGGCAAAGTAGCTGATCAAAAGGCAGTGGAAGACTTGGTAGAGGTAAGAATAGATGAAAAGAACCCGGATAAGTTACTCGGTTCGTCGTTGTCCAGCACTGAGAGATTAGAGGTCTTGGAATTCTTGACTTCTAATATCGAAGTGTTCGCCTGGACACCCTACGACATGCCAAGCATTGATCCAAACTTCATCTGTCACCAACTCAATGTCCACCTATCCGCCAGACCAATCATTCAGCGCACTCGCAGATCGGCACTCCACCACGCTGAGATAGTGGCGGAAGAGGTTGGAAATCTGCTAGAGGCATGAGCTATTAGAGAGGTGCACTACCCCAGATGGATTTCCAACACAGTTGTGGTACCAAAGAAGAATGGCAAATGGCGTGTCTGCGTCGACTATAAGACAGTCAACAAAGCACACCCAAAGGATAGCTTCCCCCTACCACGGATAGATCAATTGGTAGACCTAACGGCGGGGCACAACCGGCTTAGCTTTCTGGATGCGTACAGAGGCTACCATCAGATCGCCATGTACGAACCAGACCAGGAGGTCACATCCTTTACAACTCCAAGAGGACTGTATTGCTATAAGGTCATGCCCTTTGGCCTAAAGAACGCAGGGGCAACATTCCAGAGAATGGTCACCAAGATGTTTGAGCCGTTGTTAGGCAGAACAATGGAAGCTTACATCGATGATATGGTGGTCAAAAGCAAGGATAGAAACGACCATCTAAGGGACCTAGGTGAGATGTTCCAGATTCTGAAGAGGCACAAGTTGCGCCTTAATGTATCTAAGTGCGCGTTCGGTGTAGGATCTGGCAAATTCCTGGGCTTCCTGGTGACCAACCGGGGTATAGAAGCAGACCCCTTCCAGATCAAAGCTATTCAGGATCTGGAGAGACCTAACTCAGTAAAAGAAGTACAACATCTCACCGGCATGGCAGCTGCACTCAACCGATTCATTAGCTGGTCGTCAAACAGACTACGACCATTTTTTCAAGCGTTAAAAGCCAAGTTCGAGTGGGACGAAGAATGCGACCGCGCTCTGGAAAGCTTGAAAGAATACATGTCTTCTCCACCACTGCTGGTCACCCCAATACCTGGAGAAAAACTCTTCATGTACCTGGCGGTCTCTCAGCACGCAATTAGCCCAGTGTTAGTCCGTGCGGAAGGAATCCAACATTTGCCCATCTATTATGTCAGCAAGACATTGTTGGGTGTCGAAACAAGGTATTTGCCACTAGAAAAACTGGCCTTAGCCTTAATGATGGCATCAAGGAAGTTGTCACACTACTTTCATGCCCACACCATAGTTGTCCTCACAGCTTTCCCATTAAAAGCTCTGTTTGAAAGGGCGAACTTTTCTAGGAGAATCTTGAAGTGGGCAGTAGAGTTGGGACAATTCGATATCAAGTTCCAACCTAGAACCGCGATAAAGGCCCAAGCTTTGGCGGACTTTGTCGCAGAATTTACCCTAGGAAGTCATCATATCTGCCCAGTCGACCTGACTGACACAACTGAACTGGGGGTGGAAGTTGAACCCGAAATAGCGCAACCCCTGGTGCAGGATACTCAGTCGAACCCCAAGGCAGACCAGAATGAAGAGAGTAAGGCTGAAGCAAACCATGCTACACTAAGCCAAGACTCACCAACAAATAAAGACTTGGTTCAATCAGATAGCGAGGGGCAAATAACCAGTATGGACCTTGAAGAGAACACCAGCAATATCCCTGACCCCACGGCATCATCTGACCCCTCCACTTGCTGGAAGTTGTTCGTTGGAGAGATGTGGAAGCTCTTTATAGATGGAGCATCCAACCGGCATGGTGCAGGACTTGGCATAGTCCTCATCTCACCAGACGGCCTGGTTGTGGAGCAAGCAATCAACCTTGGCTTTCCAGCATCAAACAACGAAGCGGAGTATGAAGCACTTCTTGCAGGACTCAAATCAGCATTCCACATAAAGGCCACCGAACTAATGGTCTACAGCGACTCACAGCTGGTAGTAAACCAAATTTCTGCCGACAATGAAGCAAGGATGACACGATGGCCAAGTACCAAGAATTGGTCAGAACAGAGATCAAGAAATTTGAAGTAGTAAGAATATAACAGAATGGCAGGGAGGAAAACAGCAGAGCAGACGAACTAGCACGCTTTGCGTCAATGGCAAATACATCCATCCCTCACCCACTACTAATTGACTACCTACCGAGCCCAAGCATTGAGGACCCCGAAGTAGAAGAGGTATGTTGCGTCGAACTAAGCCTCTCGTGGATGGATCCCATCATACTGTTCTTAAAAGACGGCGTCTTACCGGAAGAAAAGAAAGAAGCCAACAAAATTAGAGCAAAGTCGCAGCGATTTTGGCTCTCCCCATCTATGGCATTGTACAAAAAGTCATTCTCAGGACCTTATCTAAAGTGTGTCCACCCCAGCAAAGTAGAAACATTCTTGTTCGAAATACACGAAGGGGTGTGCGGAAGCCACCAAGGAGGAAGATCATTAGCTTACAGAGCCATTTCACAAGGATACTGGTGGCCATAAATGCAGGCAGACTCAGAGAAGTATGTGAAGAAGTGCGAGAAATATTAGAAGTTCGCACACCAAATATATCAGTCGGCCAGAGAACTCCTACCATTGTCCAGCCCATGGCCCTTTGCAATATGGGGCTTGGACATAGTAGGACCACTTCCAACAGCACCCGGAAACAGGAAGTTCTTTCTCGCAGCAACAGACTACTTCACAAAGTGGATGAAAACAGAAGCATTGGCATCAATCAAGGAAAAAGATGTGAAGAAGTTCGTTTGGCAGAATATCATTACCCGATTTGGCATACCTAAAGCCCTAATATCAGACAACGGCACCTAGTTTGATGACAGAATCTTTAGAAGCTTTTGTGAAGAATACAAAATAGAGTTCTACAATTTTACACCGGCATATCCACAAGCCAACGGCCAGGCGGAAGCGTCAAACAAGGTCATCTTGGATGGACTAAAGAAAAGGTTAGAAAGAGCAAAAGGCAAATGGGCTGACGAGCCTCCTCATGTTTTATGGGCCTACCGCACCACACCTCGACGATCAACAGGAGAAACACCATTCTCCTTAGCCTATGGCATGGAAGCAGTAATCCCGCTGGAAGTTGGCCTCCCCACAATTAGAAGCGAAAATTTTGATCCAGACTTAAATGGAGAAGCCATAGCATTGGAGCTCGACCTCGCCGAAGAAAGAAGAGAAAAAGCACTGATTCACATTGCCTCATACCAACAAGAGTTATCCAGGAAATACAACAAAATAGTGCATCCAAGGCAATTCAAGATCGGAGATTGGGTACTGCGCAAAGTAATGGGAAACACCTTGGTTCCGGGAGATGGCAAATTAGGGCCCAATTGGGAAGGACCTTACAACGTCGTTGGGTTAGCCGGCAAAGGGTCATACCACTTAGAAGATGAGGACGGCAAGGCAATTCCCAGGCCATGGAATACTGCCAATCTCAAGTTATTTTATTTTTAGCATTTCTTTAGAATACTTGTAATTTTTCTTGTCCCCAATAAAACAAGTAATTTTTTTTTCAGCATAAGTGTCTTTACTCTGTAAAAGTTGTTTTAGTAGACTAGGGGCATTGAAAGAATAGTTGGCCGGAAAACCAGCTTAGAGGTTGGCTGGAAAAACTAACACCCCTCCTAAGCCTAGGATAAAGATCCAGGCGGTAGGACGTTTGGTCGGAACAACCAAACACTTTACTTTAGGTTGGCTGGAAAAACCAATCTAAAGGTTGGCTGGAAAAACCAACACCCCTCCTAAGCCCAGGATAAGGATCCAGGCTGCAGGACGTTTGGTCGGAATAACCAAACATTTTATTCTAAATTGACAGAAATAACCAATTTAGAGGTTGGCTGAATTAAACCAACTCTTGGTACTCTTTAGCCGCGGTAAGGATATCGGCTAAAGAGTGGTTGGCTGGATTAAACCAACTCTTAGTACTCTTTAGCCAAAGAAAGGATATCGACTAAAGAGTGGTTGGCTGGACTAAACCAACTCTTGGTACTCTTTAGCCGCGGTAAGGATATCGGCTAAAGAGTGGTTGGCTGGATTAAACCAACTCTTAGTACTCTTTAGCCAAAGAAAAGACATCGGCTAAAGAGTGGTTGGCTGGACTAAACCAACTCTTAGTACTCTTTAGCCGACGTAAAGACATAGGCTAAAGAGTGGTTGGCTGCAATAAACCAACTCTTGGTACTTTTTAGCCGAAGAAAGACATCGGCTAAAGAGTGGTTGGCTGGATTAAACCAACTCTTAGTACTCTTTAGCCGAAGTAAAGACATCGGCTAAAGAGTGGTTGGCTAGACTAAACCAACTCCTGGTACTGTTCTGCCGAAGTAAGGACATCGGCTAAAGAGAGGTTGGCTGGATTAAACCAACTTTTAGTATTCTTCAGCCGAGGTAGGGATCTCGACTAAAGAATGATTGGCAGGTATACTCATAGTTGCAATGATTAAGACCGAGATAAAATATCTCGACAAGAGAATGTTGTACCTCATGCAAGACATCAGTTAGAAAGTAAAGGTATAAGCATAAAGATCAACCGAAATAAGGATCAAAGCCAAAGAGGCTGGAAAAACCAAACTCTTATTATGCTTTAACCGAGATATAAATCTAGGTTGAAGCGGTTGACTAGTATGGCCAGTCTGATTACAAAATTAAAATCGGGATGAATTATCTCGATAAGAGAATGCACTACTTCATTCAAACTACAATAAAAAACAAGTAAAGCAGCAAACCGAGATAACAGTTAAAGCAATAGAAGATTTTTTCATTAGCAAAGTTTAAAGTAAATACAAAGGAGGGGCCCCAACCCGGTTACAAACTTTTTTTCCAACAAAAGGAAGAAAAATACAAAGTTAGTCGAACAGGTCATCAAGATCAGCATCAATATCTACACGGAGCCCGGTTTCATTTGGTAGCGCGGTCTCAGTTGGATGAACGGTTTCAGTAGGCAGCTCGCTGGTCAGGTCTTCCACCAATGGCTCCAACCAAACTAATTGTTCGACACGGTCATTGACAACCGAAGTATCCTTTGGCACGGCTTCTTCTTCATCATCTGAGTCCTCAAGAAATTGTTGCTGAAGAGCAGCAGCATATTCCGTCATAGAGCCCGAAATGAAGTATGCTGGAGTGTTGAAGACCTCGGTCCCTGGATCGTGACCAAGCTGCTCTACAGCCGCCCTCCAACCGCACTTGAAGAAGAGATCCTTGGCAGCTTCACATTGTTTAATGTAAGTCGCCTCCCCCTCCTTGAAACCCCAGAGCTCGGCATCATCAGCATCCTTCTTCAGCTGCTCTATCTCAGCGTTTTTCTTGCCCTCAAGTTTAGCAAGTTCGCGTAAATATTTGTCTTTGATCACGGCTACAACTTTTTGTTTTTCTGCTTCAGCCGAGCTAAAAAGTCCGGCCAGACGACCATTCTCGAAATTTAGCTCGGCTATTTGTTTCCTGGCTTCTTCTAGTTCGATAGTTTTTTTAGTTACCTCGGCCATGGCTTGCCTTGCAGTCTTGCGAAGTTCCAGCACGCGCTTATGGGCGATATGGCTCTTCTGCATGGCCTGCAAAAGAAGGGGAAAGACTTATAATCAAACCAAGATGAAAGTTGTGCAAATTAGAAAGATCAACAGAAAAAGCTACTTACATGCACCATGGATTTCGTGGCCGAACGAATGGCTTTTAGTTCGGTTAGATTTTTGTGATGCTCCATGTCTGCTGGAAGGCAAACACTCCTGGCAAGATTGAATGCCATCATGTGATCCTTCTCAGCGACCACCAAGTCAGTATCCTGAATAGCTCAGTTTTGAAAAGTGATTTTGGGCGCCCACTTGGAGGAGCCAGCCCGGTCGGAGTGCTCCGGTTGCGGGCTCGGTGGAGGGCTTGGTGGAAGAAGGGTTTCGTTTTCATCAACTAGGCGTTGCTCGGTTTGGGTAGTCCGGGCACGCTTGTTTGGGCGAGATGAGGACGGTTGTTGAGATGGAAGGGCCACCACGGTCTCCTGAGCTTGGTTGGACGGTGGTACCTCGGCTCGGTTGGTTTCGGTTAGGAGGGCCCTTACTCTATTCCTCTTCGCCATTTCTTCTTCAGCAGTAGTACGGACTAGGTTGATTTGTGGCAAGGTCGGGTCCGGTTCAGGAGAGGCCTCTAGCAAAAAATCTGTTACTCTGGCTTTTCGTCGGCTGCTATATCTATACGTCGGCTCAAAAGACAGTAGTTTGGCCCAGCTTCTTTCAGGGTATCGTAGTGCGGCGCGAAGTGTGCCTAGGTTGGGGTAACTGTATAATGACTTAAGGTGGGCTGAATCTGCATAAAGAAGGCAAGTGTTAGTTCGGTTCAGAAATAGGAGACCGAAATAAAGAGAAGCATGTAATAGAGCCGAGGTAATTATACCGGTGGTTCCTTTATTCCAGTTTATTCGGTCACCAGGGATCTGGGCTTCATGGTCTTCAAAGTTCCCAGAAACCCAGAAGAAATCATCATCGTTCAAGTCTTTATCCGGTGTGTCCGTTATTATTTTTTCTCGGTGGCGTCGTATTCTCAAGTAATAAACTCACATGTCTTCTTTTGAGCCTATAGAATATTGGTGAAAGAGTTCGGCTAAGCCGAGGTTAATGCCAGCTCGGCGGTTTAGCTCGGCTATACCGTTAATTATGCGGTATGAGTTTGTAGAAAGCTGAGTTAGGCATATCCTAGTTTGCCTAAGGAATTCACACTACAACAAAAAAAGTCTATGGTGACGAAAACGCGTGACGAAAAAATATTTCGTCTCCAAATATGCATGTTTTAGTGATGAAAATAAGATTTCGTCTCCAATTGTACTATTTTTAGAGACGAAAATCAAATTTCGTCACCAAATGCTTAAAATCAAACAAAACAATAGGTGACGAAAATTTTATTCATCTCTAAATTTTATTTTTCGTCACAAAATAATTTCCCGCCCTTGGAAAATTTGGCGGAAAATTTGGTGCCATTTTGGAGACGAAATTTTTCGTCACCATTGTAAAAAAATTTAGAGAGGAAATAATTTCGTCTCCAAATGTATTATTTTTAGAGAGGAAAACCAAATTTCGTCTCCAAATGCTTAAAATCAATAAAAAATAAAATTGAACCATAGATATCTCTCTCTGTCACTCCCTCACCCATATATCTCCTTCACACTGTTCGTTCATCTTTATCGCATCGGTCAACCCGCACGTCACCAGCCGGCGCTCTCTCTCTCTCTCTCTCGCGGCCTGTTTTCGCCTCACTCTCTCTTTCCTGCCCTCTTCTCGCTTTTCTGAGCTCCCTCTTCTCTCTTCTCACTTTTCCAACCTCCGAGTGGCGTCAAAATTTTAAAACTTTTGGTGAGAAAATTTTTTTTCATTAATTATAAATTATTAGTGAGGAATATATTTTTGTCACCATTAATTTTACATTTAAAAAAAAAACTTGATTTTAAATATTTTAAAATTGTTTGGTGAGAAATATATTTCTGTTACTAATAATTTTTAATATTTTGAGACCTTTAAGTAAGGAAATAATTTTGTCACTAATTTTGGAAGGAAAATTTTGACAAATTGGATTGTAATGAAAAAAATAGACTACTAATTTTTTCCTCCTTTTTTTTTTGTGTGTGTGTGTGTGTGTGTGTTTATCAATTTTCCTTTTATATATCTCTCTCCCTACAACAAATTGCAAATTTGGTAACTAAAAAATTTCATAAAATACTTAAATTTATTTTTTAGTGGAAATACTTTCACATTACTACCCAATTATGATTTATTTTTATTTTTTTTCATATTTTTCTATGTCTTTACATGCACCCAAAATTACAGCGCCAAATTTTCTTTTGATTTAGCGCCTAAATTGAATAATATCAAAATTTCAGTCCAAAAAAACTTTTCATCTCCTTGATTAGAACTTTATGCCCTAATCTGTCTATAATTCCTTCACAAAGCTGTAACAGAGAACCATCGTGAGTTCATACTCCACCGTGAGGACGGTTCATCCACCACCGTGAGTTCATCCTCCATCGTCAGGACGGTTCGTCCTCCACACCGTGAGTTCATCCTGCACCAACATCAAGCTACAGCACCATCGTGAGTTCCAGGTCAGTTTGTTGTCTCTCTCTCTTTCTCTACCCCTCTCTCTGTTCAGGTCTCTGGGTTTCCCATTCTCTACCCTCACTCTGTCTTCGGACATGTTTGCGTAAATGGAATTCATTGTTAAGTTGAGATTAAAGTCATTCCATTCGTTACTTCTAACATCTCCAAAACTTCTCTACTTTAAAGGGTTCTATGAACAACTTGAATGATTTTAATTTGGGGAAAAAATATAGAAATAGAATGATTAACATGTTATGTATTCTAATTATGATATTTATATTCTACCCAATATAATCATTGAAGTGAATGAATTATTGGTGATTCTACACACAGTAAAGTCTCATGAAGAGAGGGGCTCAATATCAGGAGAAGGAGAGGAGCCAGTAGGAGAAGTGAGAATAGAAGAGAAACAAGTAGAATGAGATTTGGATCAGGTTTGCATATGATGAGAATTGAGAGTAGCAGGAGGAGGAAGAGGTAAAACAACAGAAATAGAATTAATAGGAATAGATGGAGGAGAAGGATCAGAAGGAGACAAGGCAGAGGAAGGCTGTGCAGATATAGGCTGTGCAAATTGGGCAGGAGGAGCCAGATCAGAAGACTGGGGTTGTGAAGATGACTGTGGTTGGACAGATGAAGATGCTGGCTGGGAAGAGCACTGAGCCTGGACAGATGTAGACTGTGGCTGTGTAGATATAGGCTGAGCTGGGACAGATGTAGACTGTGGCTGTGTAGATATAGGCTGAACACTAGACTTTGAAGTCAAAGCAGATTGAGAATAACTATGCTGATGAGGGGGTGACCAAAAGAAATCCTGTAAAAGAGGAAGAGAAGAAATAGAAGAAATAGAAGAAACAGAAGTAGAAGAAGAAAAAGGAAACTCATGTTCATGAAAAGTAACATGTCTAGATAAATGAATGTGACCAGTCTAAGGATCTAAACATCTATAGCCCTTAACACTAGGATGATAACCTAGAAAAACACAAGGAGTCGACTTAGGGGCCAACTTATGAGAAGCATAAGGTTTAAGCCAGGGGAAGCAAAGACAGCCAAATACTTTTAGTAGAGAGTAATCAGGAGAAGTATGATACAACAACTCAAAAGGAGAGCAATTATTAAGAGAAACACTAGGTAAACGATTGATCAAATAGGTGGCAGCAGCGATGGCATCAAACCAATAAAGAAGAGGCATAGAGGACTGATGAAGAAGAGAAATAGCAGTTTCAGTGAGATGTAAGTGCTTCCTCTCAGCCACTCCATTTTGAGAGGGAGTACGTGGACAGGAAAACTGATGGTGAACACCATGAGTGTGAAGATAATGTTGAAGAGGATGATTCTTGTATTCACCACCTCCATCACTACGAAGAATTTTGAGAGGAAAACCAAACTGTTTTTCCACAAAAGCTTTGAATTCCATAAATTTGGCACACACGTCACTTTTATAAACAAGAGGATAAAGCCAAGTGAATCTGGTAAAATCATCAATGAACAACACATAGTATTT
>NW_021027681.1:349146-403971 GCF_004153795.1 Camellia sinensis
TCTGATGTTATTAACATTGTAATGGGACCTTTCAGTCTATAAAAAAACTTTTAGGACTAAACAGTGTATAAGTTATTAATTTGGGATTTATTGGTGCATCCCCCTATTTTTTAAATCATAATATGTAAATTTTATAATAAAAAAATCAGATTAATTTGATAATCATAACTATATTATTTTATGAATGCATGATAAATATTATTTTATGTAAAAAAATCTATAAGGTATGAAGATAAAGATCGAGGGCACAGATCTGGGGCAGATACAAAAAAGAGAAAACAAAGACGAAGTTTCAGATTCAAATGTATAGTTCTCAGAAACAATAGAGATACAGAAACAAATCAAGAACAGCGGTAAAGAGAATAATGAAAAAGCATAGAAGTCCAAGGTATAGCCACAAATTCAAGATACGAATAAATCCAAGACCTCGAACAAGATCAGTAATGGCAACAGACAGACAAAAGCACATAAAGAGAATGAAAGAATTAAAGGAAAGGGTCTTACCAGGACAAATGAAGCCAAGACAATGCTCGCTGAACCCAGAAATTGGTTGCAACAGCAAAGAGGGCTTTTGCAAGAATGAGGGATTAAGAACAGTCCTAGAAGAGAAATTGAAGCAATGGCAGATTCGAAGAAGAAGAACGAGCTTTCAGAAAGAGAAAGAGCAAGAAGATGGAATGAAAAAGTGAAGAAAAGATAGAGGCGAAAGAAGTTTTGTCAAAAATGTGAAACGGCGGCAAAATTAGGGCCATCATTACGCCTAGGGTAATGCACGCGTCAGACGGCGCAGACAAACGAACAGACAACTTCCTGGCGCGTCACTGACACGCTCCAATAAAGACGAAACACGTAAGAGAAACAGTTAGATATGCATGACAGCTCATGCGCATGGGAGAGTTCGACCGAAGCCTTGTTCCCCGAAGAGAACACGTCGGCTGAAAGTAGATAAATTTGGCAAAATCGGTTTTTTGAGCCATTACTCAGAAAAAAAATATAAGGAAACAGAAACAATGCGTCTTTCAAACATAAAATAGATCTCACATAACCATCAAAACACCTTCATTCCTCTCATTCCCAAAACATCACATGAGGCAAAGAGGAGTGGCCTCTCCCACAAACACCCTATGAAATACTCCTCTCAGACAACCTCTACTCCCAAGAGGCAGAACAACTCTTGAACTAGAAAGGTATCACCCATGCACTCCACAACAAAGATCGAGAACACCATACTCCACACTTGTCTATTTTCTGAATACCGACACGTGGCATGGTGACGCCGACGTGTCAGCCGAGGTGCCACGTGCCCTGGTAGTTAAAGCCGAGGTAATCTCGGAGAAGCCGAGGTCATCTCCGAAGATGTCGGAATCCGAAGATAAGGGACAAGAGTCCTGAAGCAAAGAGGGGACTTAATTAAGATAAGGATAAAAACTCTTAGGGAGTTTATCTCTATCTCCTAAAGAGTCCAGAGTAAGCACTAAAATTGGAGTTCATAGAAGTCATACTTCTAGTTGGACTTGGATTAAGTACATTATAAAAGAGAGGCACCCCCGTGGGTCTAAGGTATGCAATTTATATTCTGAGTATTCAGTTTAAACACTTGATTATCATTGAGAATCATACTGACTTGATCGTCGGAGTGCCCCCGGGTGGAAGAACCACCGCCGGAGCTTTTTCCCTCTGTTACAGGTTGCTAAAGCCATCTATTCTGCCGGTGCTTTGCTGCTGATCACTAATCGGGCAGTGTGGTCAGATTTTTACCCACACAGTATCACCCATGCACTCCACAACAAAGATCGAGAACACCATACTCCACACTTGTCTACCTACTGAATAATTAGAAGATTGAAAACACTTTTCCCCACACACTGTTGCAAATGTCGCACCAATGAAGAATAGATGGCCAGTAACGGACAGCAGGAAAATATTGGGGATGACGCTCCCACTGAGAGTGGCAGACCAATTGGCCTCGACATTGAAGGAGACAACCACAATTCAGAAGCCCGTGGCCAGGGCCACAGAGAAAACGACGTAAACCTGGAAGGCGACACGTCAAAAAGAACAAACCAAGGAAGGTACTACAATGAAGATAACCTCCAGGTATGGAGGGACAGGTGCCTACTTTCAGCATGTTTTCCCTAGGTGTTTTCAGCATGTTTTCCCTAGGTGTTTTCAGCATGTTTTCCCTAGGTGTTTTCAGCATGTTTTCCCTAGGTGTTTTCAGCATGTTTTCCCTAGGTGTTTTCAGCATGTTTTCCCTAGGTGTTTTCAGCATGTTTTCCCTAGGTGTTTTCAGCATGTTTTCCCTAGGTGTTTTCAGCATGTTTTCCCTAGGTGTTTTCAGCATGTTTTCCCTAGGTGTTTTCAGCATGTTTTCCCTAGGTGTTTTCAGCATGTTTTCCCTAGGTGTTTTCAGCATGTTTTCCCTAGGTGTTTTCAGCATGTTTTCCCTAGGTGTTTTCAGCATGTTTTCCCTAGGTGTTTTCAGCATGTTTTCCCTAGGTGTTTTCAGCATGTTTTCCCTAGGTGTTTTCAGCATGTTTTCCCTAGGTGTTTTCAGCATGTTTTCCCTAGGTGTTTTCAGCATGTTTTCCCTAGGTGTTTTCAGCATGTTTTCCCTAGGTGTTTTCAGCATGTTTTCCCTAGGTGTTTTCAGCATGTTTTCCCTAGGTGTTTTCAGCATGTTTTCCCTAGGTGTTTTCAGCATGTTTTCCCTAGATCATTTGCATTCATGTGAAGCTTGTTTTAAGAGTGCGTTCAATAGACTTTGCTACGTGTTTGTAGGACTTGGACCTTTGCCTTGATCCCGACATCCCAAGAACTATGTGAGTGGTATTTTTAATAAAGTTATGTTATAACGTTTTGACAAAGCTTTGCCTCGTTTTGATAAAAGTATTTGATCAAGCATGAATGATTATCCCTATTTGTATATCAAACCCTATCTTGTTTTGATGACATTTCTTGAAAGTCCTTAGTTGCAGGGGACTATAATGCAACTGCACTCTTGTCTTGATATGTCATCACCCCATGTATTATGTAGATGTTATTAACATCCCAAGCAAGATTTGAAAGGCCAAGATTTGATTGATGAACTTGATTCATCCCATGTTTTGAACAAGCTATGATATATGTATTGTTTTGACAAGGACCTTGGAAATCATTCATGCAACCCCTTTATTACTTGTACCATTCACTGAGTATCCAAGCTCACCCTCCCTATGTATATATGTAGGTAATAAGTAAGAGGTCGGCTTCGCCAAGATGTGTGTTTTGTATGCTTGTTTGGTCGGCTGTAAGGATGTCGGCAATCCTGAAGATCATGTTCCATGTTTTGTATTTCATGTGTTATATTTATGTCGGCTTGAGAAGCCCTTTGCCAAGATGTAACATGTACTTTTGTAATCAAGTTATAAGTTATGTAAAGATGTATGCCATTCCATTTGACTATGCACTGCTCTTATGGACCACTTGTATCTTGAATTATTGCTTCCGCATTTGTGAGCCCCCTATATAAATACTCTGATTGTGTGTGAATTTTGTAAGTTGGCCTTCGGTAATTACGGATTACTGGCCATCACGGCACCAAACTACTAGGGGCGGTTTGGGGGCGTGACATTTACTGTGTAATTTACTGGGAATTTGCTAAGTAATTTACTGAGAATTTACTAAGTAATTTACTGAGAATTTATAGGGAATTTACTAAGTAATTTGCTGAGTAATTTACTGAGTAATTTATTTAGAATTTGCTGAGCAATTTACAAATAATTTACTAAGTACTTTACTGAGAATTTACTGAGTAAGTTACTGAGAATTTTCTGAGTAATTTACTAAAAATTTACTGGAAATTTATTGAACAATTTACTGAGTAATTTATTGAGAATTTACTAGGAAATTACTGAGAATTTACTGAAAATTTACTTGGAATTTACTAAGTAATTTACTAAGAATTTGCTGGGAATTTACTGAATAATTTACTGAGAATTTAATGAGAATTTTATAGGAATTTAGTAAGTAATTTACTCAGTAATTTCTAAGAATTTACTGAGAATTTACTAAGTAAATTACTGGAAATTTACTAAGAATTTACTGCGTAATTTACTGAGAATTTTCTGAATAATTTACTAGGAATTTACTGAGTAATTTACTGAGAATTTACAAAAAAAATTATTGGTAATTTACTGAGTAATTTACCTAGAATTTATAAGGAATTTACATAGTAATTTACTAGGAATTTACTTAGTAATGTACTGAGAATTTACACAATAATTTACAGAGAATTTACTGAATATTTTACTTAGAATTTACATGGAATTTACTAATTAATTTACTGAGAATTTACTGGGAATTTTTTGAGTAATTTACTAAGAATTTACTAAGAATTTATTGAGAATTTACTAAGTTAATTTTTACTGGGAATTTACGTAGTAATTTACTGAGAATTTACACAATAATTTACAGAGAATTTGCTGAAAAATTTACTTAGAATTTACATGGAATTTACTAATTAATTTACTAAGAATTTACTAGGAATATACTGGATAACTTACAGAGCAATTTACAGGGAATTTACTGGGAATTTATGGAGAAATTACTGAGAATTTACTGAGTAATTTATTTAGAATATACTGGGAATTTTTTGAGTAATTTACTAAGAATTTACTAGGTAATTTACTAAGTAATTTCCTTAAAATTTACTGAGAATTTACTGAGTTAATTACTGATAATTTACTAGAAATTTACTGAGTACTTTACTGAGAATTTACTGAGCAAGTTACTGAGAATTTACTGAGCAATTTATTGAGAATTGACTAAGCAATTTAATGAGAATTTACTGAAAATTTACTGAACAATTTACTGAGAATTTACTGGTAATTTATTGAGAACTTACTGGGAATTTACTATGTAGTTTACTCAGTAATTTATTGAGAATTTACAAGGAATTTTTTTGAAATTTACTGAGTGATTTACTGAAAATTCCCCGAGTAATTTACAAAGAATTTGCTAGGAATTGATTGAGTAATTTACTAAGAATTTATTGAGAATTTACTGGGAATTTCTGAGTAATTTACTGAGAATTTACCGAGAATTTACTAGGAATGTACTGAGTAATTACTAAGAATTTTCTAAGTAATTTACTGAGAATTTGCTATGAATTTACTAAGTAATTTAATGAGAATTTATTGAATAATTTACTGGGAATTTACAAAGAATTCACTAAATAATTTACTGAGAAATTACTGAAAATTTACTGAGTAATTTACTAAGTTATTTTCTAAGAATTTACTGGGAATTTGCTAAGTAATTTTCTAAGAATTTACTAGGAATTTACATAGTAATTTATTGAGAATTTGCAAAGTAGTTCACTGGGAGTTTACTGAGAATTTAATGAAAAATTTACTGAGAATTTACGGAAAATTTTCTAATTAATTTACTGAGAATTTTCTGAGTAATTTATAGAGTAAATTACAAGAAATTTTCTGAGAATTTACTCAGAATTTACTAGTTAATTTACTGAATAATTTCAAGGAATGTACTGATAATTTACTTGGAATTTACTGAGTAATTTACTGAGAATTTAAAGGGAATTTACTGAGAATTTACTGAAAATTTTCTAAGTAATTTATTGACAATTACTGTGTAATTTAATGAAAAATTACTGGGAATTTATTGAGAATTTATTGAGTAATTTACTAAGAATTTATTTTGTAATTTACTGAAAATTTACAAAATAATTTTCTAAGAGTTTACTGTGAAATTTACTGAGAATATACTGGCAATTTACAGAGGATTTCCTGGGAATTTTTTGAGAATTTACTGGGAATTTTTTGAGTAATTTACTAAGAATTTATTGAGAATTTACTGAAAATTTACTTAGAATTTACTGAGAATTTACTGAGTAATTTGATGGGAATTTACTAAGTAATTTACTGAGAATTTATTGAGAATTTACTAGGAATTTACTCTGTAATTTAATGCGAATTTAATAAGAATTTACTAGTAATTTACTTAGTAATTACTGAGAATTTACTGAGCAATTTACTGAGAATTAATAGAGTAATTTAAAGGGAATTTACTGCGTAATTTACTAATAATTTACTGAGAATTTATTAGGAATTTACTGATTAATTTACTGAGAATTTACTGAATAATTTATTTAGTGGTAATTTATTGAGTAATTTATTGAGAATTTTCTGAGTAATTTACTCGAAATTTAGGGAGAATTTTCTAAGTAATATAGTGAGTAATTTACATAGAATTTACTAGGAATTTACAGAGTAATTTACTGAGAATTTAGTGGGAATTTACTAAGTAATTTACTGAGAACTTACTGAGTAATTTCCTTAGAATTTACGGAGAATTTATTGGGAATTTAATGAGAATTTACTAAGTAAATTACTTATAATTTATTGAGAATTTACTATGAATTTACTAAATAATTTAATGTGAATTTAGTGAGAATTTTCTAGGAATTTATCGGGTAATTTACTTAGAAATTACTGAGAATTTACTATGTAATTTTCGAAGAATAATTGGGAATTTACTGAGTAATTTACCGAGAATTTATTTAGTAATTTACCGAGAATTTACAAAATAATTTCTGAGAATTTACTAAGTAATTTACTGAGAATTTATAGGGAATTTACTGAGAATTTAATGGAAATTTACTGCATAATTTCCTGAGAATTTATAGGGAATTTACTCAGTAATTTACTAAGAATTTACTGAGTAATTTACTGAGAATTGAATGGGAATTTACTAAGAATTTACTGAGTAATTTACTGAGAATTGAATGGAAATTTACTAAGAATTTACTGAGTAATTCACTAGGAATTAACTTAGTAATTTACAGAGAATTTACTGTGTAATTTACAAAGAATTTACTTGGAATTTACAGAACAGTTTACTGAGAATTTACTAAGTAATTTACTGAAAGTTTACTGTGTAATTTACTGAGAATATACTGGCAAATTACAGAGAATTTACTGGGAATTTTTTTAAGTTATTTACTGAGAATTAATTGAGTAATTTAAAGGAAATTTACTAAATGATTTACTGGGAATTTATGGACTAATTTAATGAGAATTTACTGAATAATTTACTGTGAATTTGCTGAGAATTTACTGAGTAATTTACTGAGAATTTACTGAAAATTTACTAAGTAATTTGTTGAGAATTTAATGAGAATTTACTAGTTATTTACTAAGTAATTACTGAGAATTTACTAAGTAATTTACTAAAAAGTTACTGGTAATTTATTAAGTAATTTACTGAGAATTAATTGAGTAATTTAAAGGGAATTTACTGAGAATTTACTGCATAATTTATTGAGAATTTACTTAAAATTTATTGGGAATTTTCTGTGTAATTTACTGAGTGATTTACTGGGAATTTACTGAGGAATTTACTGGGAATTTATTTAGTAATTTACAAGGAATTTCTTAGTAATTTACTGAGAATTTACAGAGTAATTTATTGAGAATTTACTGAGAATTTATTGGTAATTTACTAAGAATTTTCTGAGTAATTTATTCAAAATTTAAGGAGAATTATTCGAGTAATATACTAAATAATTTACAGAGAATTTACTGTGTAATTTACTTAGAATTACTAGGAATTTATAGAGTAATTTACTGAGAATTTACTGTGAATTTACTAAGTAAGTTACTAAAAATTTATTGACTAATTTCCTTAGAATTTATGGAGAATCTGCTAAGAATTTACTAGGTAAATTACTAAGAATTTACTGAGAATTTAGTGGGAATTTACTGAGTAATTCGCTGAGAATTTATTGACAATTTACTGGGAATTTACTAAATAATTTAACGAGAATTTACTGAGAATTTAATGAGAATTTTTTACGAATTTACTAAGTAATTTGCTCAGTAATTACTGAGAATTTACTACGTAATTTTCTGGGAATTATTGGGAATTTACTGAGAATTTATTGAGTAATTTGCTGAAATTTTTCTGGAAATTTACTGAGTAATTTACTGAGCATTTATTGAGAATTTAAGTAGTAATTTAATGAGAATTTACTGAGAATTACTGCGTAATTTTTTGAGAATTTACTTGGAATTTGTTGAGTAATTTACTGAGAATTTACAGAGTAATTTACTAAGAATTTACTTGGAATTTACTGAGAATTTACTTTGTAATTTAATGAGAAATTATTGGGAAATTACTAAGTAATTTACTAAAAATTAACTGAGTAATTTGCATAAAATTAACTGGGAATTTATTAAGAATTTTCTGAGAATTTAACGGGAATTTACTCAGGAATTTATGGATAATTTTTTAGAAATTTACTGGGAATTTATTGAGTAATTTACTGAGAATTTACTGAATAATTTACTTAGAGTTTACTGTGTAATTTACTGAGAATATACTGGGAATTTACTGAGAATTTCTTGGGAATTTACTGAGTAATTTACTTGGAATTTACAGAGAAATTTACTGAGAATTTACTGAATAATTTACTGTGAATTTGTTAGGAATTTACTGAGAATTTACTGAGTAAGTTACTTAAAATTTAATAAAAATTTACTGAGTAATTATTGATAATTTACTAAGTAATTTACGGAGAATTTACTCGAAATTTATTGAGTAATTTACTAAGAATTTATTGAGTAATTTACTGAGAATTTACAGAGAATTTACTAGGAATTTACTTAGAATTTACTAAGTAATTTACTAGGAATTTACTAAGTAATTTGCTGAGTAATTTACTGAGTAATGAATTGAGTAATTTACTGAGAACTTACTGGTAATTTACTGAGAATTTACTGAGTAATTTACTGAGAATTTAATGAGTAATATACTGAGTAATTTACTGAGAATTTACTTAGAAATTTACTCAGTTATTTATTGGAAATTTACTGAGTTATTTACTGAGTAATTTCCTTGGAATTTAAGATGAATTTACTTAGAATTTACTGAGAATTTACAAAGTAAATTACTGATAATTTTCTTGGAATATACTAAGTACTTTACTGAGAATTTTCTAGGTAAGTTACTGAGAATTTACTTAGTAATTTACTGAGAATTTGCTTAGTAATTTACGGAGAATTTACTGAGAATTTTCAGAACAATTTACTAAAAATTTACTGAGTAATTTACTTACAATTTGCGGGGAATTTACTGAGAATTTATAGAGAATTTAATGGGAATTTACTGAGTAATTTAATAGGAATTTACTGAGTAATTTACTGAAAATTTGCTGGGAATTTACTGAGAATTTTCTAAGTAAGTTACTGAGAATTTACACCCTATGAAGCTTTACTGTTCCCTGGGATTGGCTTTGGGCCTTTCCTGCGCAGCTTAGGTGGAGGGCAAAGAAGGCCCCCTTCCGGGGGGGCCGGAGCCATCAGTTATGTCACGTTACCGAGAATTTACTCAGTAATTTACTGAGAATTTGCTTAGTAATTTACTGAGAATTTACTGAGTAATTTAGTGGAAATTTGCTGAGAATTTACAGAGTTATTTACTGAGAATTTATTGGGTAATTTACGGAGAATGTACTGAGAAATTTACAATGAATTTACTAATTGATTTACTGAGTAATTTATAGGAAATTTACTAAGTAATTTACTATGAATTTACTGAGAATTTATTTGGAATTTATTGTTTAATTTTTTTAGAATTTGTTGAGTAATTTACAAAGAAATTACTGACAAATTACTTAGTAACTTACTGATAATTTACTAGGAATTTACTGATTAATTTATGGAGAATTTACTAAGCAATTTACATGAAATTTAATGAGAATTTGTTGTGTAACGTACTGAGAATTTTCAGGGAATTTACTGAGAATTTATTCAGAATTTACCGAGTAATTTACTAAGAATTTGCAAAGTAATTTACAAAGAATTTACTAAAAATTTACTGAGAATTTACTGATAATTTACTAGAAATTTACGTAGTAATTTATGAAGAATTTACTGAGTAATTTATGGAGAATTTACTGGGAATTTATTGTGTAATTTACTGAGAATTTACAGGATTTCCTAAGTAATTTACTGAGAATATATTGGGAATTTACTAAGAATTTCCTAGTAATTTACTGTGAATTTATTACATAATTTACTGAGAATTTATTAAGAATTTACAGGAAATTTTTGGAGTAATTTACTAGGAATTTGCTGGGTAATTTACTATAAATTTATTTAGAATTTACTAAGTAATTTACTGTGAATTTGCTGGGAATTTACGGAATAATTTACTGAGAATTTATTGAGAATTTATTTGGAATTTACTAAATAATTTGCTGAGAATTTACTAAGTAATTTACTGAGAATTTAATAATAATTTAGTAGGAATTTAATGAGTAATTTACTAAGTAATTACTGAGAATTTACTTAGAATTTACTAAGTAATTTACTGAGAATTTACTAGGAATTTTCTGAGTAATTTACTGAGAATTTATTGAGTAATTTACTTAGAATTTATTGAGAATTTACTGGGAATTTACTGCGTAATTTACTGGGTAATTTTCTTAGAATTTACTGCGAATATTCTGAGTAATTTACTGAGAATTCAATAAGAATTTACTGAGTGATTTACAGAGTAATTTACTGAGAGATTACTAGGAATTTACCAAGTAATTTACTGAGAATTTACAGAGTAATTTACTAACAGTTTACTGGGAATTTCCTGGGTAATTTACATAGAATTTCCTGAGAAAATTGTTTTGAATTTACAAGGAATTTACTAATTAATTTTTTTAGAATTTACTGGGTAATTTACTAGGAATTTACTGAATAATTTATTGAGAATTTAGTGAGTCATTTACTAAAAATTTACAGAGTAATTTACTGAAAATTTACTAAGTAATTTAATGAGAATTTGCTAGGAATTTACTGAGTAATTTTCTAAGAATTTACCGAATAATTTACTTAGGATTTGCGGGAAATTTACTACGTAATTTATAGAAAATTTACTAAAAATTTATTGGGAATTTACTGAGTAATTTACTGGGAATTTATTAGAAATTTACTGAGAATTTAAGGGGAATTTACTAAGTAATGTACTGAGTAATTTGTTGAGAATTTGCTGAGCAATTTTTTGAGAATTTGCTGAGCAATTTTTTGAGAATTTACTGAGTAATTTAATGAGAATTTACTGGGAATTTACTGTGTAATGTACTGTGTAATTTACTAAGAATTTTTTGAGAATTTACTGAGTAATTTAATGAGAATTTACTGGTAATTTGCTGAGTAATTTACTTGAGATTTAAATAGAATTTACTGAGTAATTTACTTAGAATTTATTGAGTAATTTATTTAGAATTTACTGGAAATTTGTTGTGCAATTTATTGAGTAATTTATTGAGAATTTACTTGGAATTTAATGAGAATTTACTGAGTAATTTACTGAGAATTTACTAGGAATTTACTAAATAATTTGCTAACAAAATTACTGAGAATACACTGAGAATTTACTAAGTAATTTATTGAGAATTTACTATTGTAATATACTGAGTAATTTACTAAGAATTTCCTGAGAATTTACTGAGAATTTATTGAGTTATTTACTGAGAATTTACTAGGAATTACAGAGTAATTTCCTTAGAATTTACGGAAAATTTGCTAAGAATTTAATGAGAATTTACTAAGTAAATTACTGAGAATTTTCTGAGTAGGTTACTGATAATTAACTGAGTAATTTACAAAGAATTTATTTAGTAATTTACTGAGAATTTATAGAGAATTTACTGTGAACTTATTGGAAATTTACTAAGTAATTTACTTAGTAATTTACTGGGAATTTATTTGGAATTTACTGAGAATTTGCTGGAAATTTACTTAGAATTTATTGATAATTTACTGGAAATTTACTGAGTAATTACTGAGAATTCACTAAGTAATTTACTTAGAATTTACAGAGAATTTACTGAGTAATTTACTGAAAATTTATTGAGTAATTTACTAGGAATTTACTGAGAATTTATTGAAAATTTACTCAGTAATTTACTAGGAAATTAATGAGTAAATTACTGAGAAATTACTAAAAATTTACTGGGAATTAACTTAGTGATTTACTGAGTAATTTACTGAGAATTTACAGGGAAATTGCTGAGTAATTTTCAGAGAATTTAATGGGAATTTACTTAGTAATTTACTGGGAATTTGCTGGGTTATTTACTTAGAATTTACTGAAAAATTTACTTTGAATTTATAGGGAATTTAGTGAGTAATTTACAGGGAATTTTCTGAGAATGTACTGGGAATTAATGGGTAATTTAATGAGTAATTTACATGGAATTTTCTGGGAATTTACTATGAAATTTACTGAGAATTTTCAGGTAATTGACTGAGAATTTTTTGGGAATTGACTGAGAATTTACAGAGTAATTTACTAAGAATTTATTAGGACTTTATGGAGTAATTTACTGAGAATTTACTTTGTAATTTAATGAGACATTAATGGAAATTTACTGAGTAATTTATTAATAATCTACTGAGAATTGAATGGGAATTTACTTAAAATTTACTGAGAATTTAATGGGAATTTACTGAGTAATTTACAAGGAATTAACTCAGTAATTTACGGAGAATTTACTGGGAATTTACTGAATAATTTACTGAGAATTTACTGAATAACTTACTGAGAGTTTACTGTGTATTTTACATAGAATATACTAGGATTTTCTGGGAATTTCCTAGGAATTTACTGAGAATTTACTTGGAATATTTTGAGTAATTTGCTGAGAATTTATTAAGAATTTACGGGAAATTTACTGAGTAATTTATTTGGAATTTACAGAGTAATTTACTGAGAATTTACTGAGAATTTATACACAATTTGCTAGGAATTTACTATGTAATTTGCTGAGAATTTACTGAGTAATTATTGAAAATTTATTGAGAATTTACGGTGAATTTATTGAGCAATTTATTGGGAATTTACTGCGTAATTTATTGATAATTTACTTAGTAATTTACTGAAAATTTACTAAGTAATTTACTGAGAATTTACTGGGAATTTACTGAGTAATTTACTGCAAATTTATTGGAAATTTACTGAGTAATTTACTAAGAATTTACTAGGAATTTACTTAGTAATTTACTGCGAATTTACTTTGTAATGTACTGGGAATTTACTGAGAATTTACAGAGTAATTTACTAAGATTTCACTGGGCAATTTACAGAGAAACTACTAAGAAATTTATTGTGAATTTATAAGGAATTTACTAGTTAATTTACTGAGAATTTTGTCACGACCCCATTCCGCCCCTAGTAAAATGGTGCCGTGATGGCCAGTAATCCGAGATTATCGAAGGCCAACTTTCAAAATTCACACACCATCAGAGTATTATACATGGGGCTTACAAATACGAAAGTAAAAATTTAAAATCCAAGTGGTCCATAAGAGCTGTGCATAGATCCAATGAAATGACATACATAATATGGTTTTACAATCGATCGATTAATAAACAAAATACATCTTGACCAAAAGGCTTCTCAAGCCATCATGTACAAAACACAATGAAATGCAAGCTAAGAAGCATGATCTTCAAGATGCCACAAAATGAGAATCCAAAATAAGTTGCAAGGCACATCTAGGCGTCACCGCCGTCCTACTCATCACCTACATATATATAGAAAGGGTGAGCTTGGATACTCAGTGAATGGTACGAGTAATAAAGGGTTTGCATGCATGATATCCGAGATCTTTAACAAAACAATACATAATCATAGCTTGTAACTAACAAGGGAGGAATCAAGTTCATCTAACAAATCTTTCAAGCTTCATCAATCAAAGTCTTTCAAGTTTCAAGGGGTGACATTAACAAAGGTTGTGCTACAAATGCTTATAGTCCTCTAGAACGTACGGACTTTCAAAGGTTGTGCTACAAATGCTTATAGTCCCCTAGCACGTACGGACTTTCAAAGATTGTGCTACAAATGTTTATAGTCCCCTAGCACGTACGGACTTTCAAAGATTGTGCTACAAAACATGACTAACACTTGATACACAAAATAAGGATAATCATTCATGCTGATCAAATACTTTTCAAACAAAGAAAAGCTTTATCAAAATTTTATAACATAGCTTTATTAAAAATACCACTCACATAGTTCTTCAAACGTCGGGGTTACAAGCAAGGATCCAAGTCCTACAAGCACATAACAAATCCTATTGAATGCACTATCAAACAAGCTTTACATGAATGCAAATGATCTCGGCATTACTTCAAAACTAAGTTGAACCAAAACAAAACACTGTTCCTCATCTCGGGAAAACATAATGGGCACCAACCAGGTCTTGGCCGAGGTCCCACACCTCCCTTGCCGAGGTGTGGTCCCGATGGCCACATTCAAGGAAACGAAGTCGGGAAAGTCTGGATCTCCCTTTTTTTGAAGAACATGAAGAACATGAGTGCAAAGAGCATAACTTGTTATTACAAAATCTGAGATTTCATGCTATGAATTCAAAAACATGGACCTGGGTACCCATACTCGAAGATTTTATGAAAACAAACAAAAAAACATGAATCTCGATGCAAGCTTTCGGATCAAACAAGGCTTCTATTCAAGAACACATGAATATCACTTTCTCTTTCCAAAACCAAACTTTAAATCGATGCATGGTTTGCAAATCAGGTTCGATCATGCAATGCAGCTAGATGATCAATAAGAACAACAAGAGTAGATTAAGATTCTAACCTCAAGACACGAATCTAACGGCTCAAGGTGTGAAGATCAAGCTTGGAAAATCTATTCCTCATCTAAGAACTCCTTCTCCCTCTTCTAGAGCTCTCTCTCTAAAAGACAAAGATGTGGTACAAAAATGATGTGTTTTCTCGACAGTCACTGACTTAACCCTCTGCTGGGACACGTGGCATCGGTTGATTGGTTCTTCTCAAAAAGGTGATAGATTGACAAGACATGTGTAAGACAAAGCGTATCTAACAAGCTACCCGGCAAGGCACTCCGGCAAGTGATGACATCGGCTAAGGACAAAGCTTCGGCAACTAAGGTGGCAATGATCTCGGCTAGGAAGGACAACACTTGACTAAGCTGTGCCACACCTTGGCCTAGATGTGCCACACCTCGGTCTAGGTCATACCACTCCAGGACAAGATCACCTAGGTGCAAAGGTAACATCTCGGCCTAGATAATACACATCTCGGCCTTGGTGATGAACACCTCGGCCTAGATAATGAAATCTCAGCCCAATATGTCAGGGCGTAGGTGGAGGTCAAACAAAGTGGTTCCAAGATAATTCTAGACTATAGATGACCTTGGCTAAACTCACACCAAGCAAGATACAAAACATGCAAGAAACACTAAAGCAAAACAAATCAAGGTTTGCAAAAATGCAGCATATCAAGACAAGATCATGTAATATATGCAAGCATGACTAGAGTAGAGTGAGGGTTGTTACAAATTTACTGAGTAATTTACGAAAAATTTATTGAGAACTTACTGGGAAATTATTGAATAATTTACTAAGAATTTACTGAGTAATTTACTAACAAATTTACTGAGAATTACAGGGAGATTACAAAGTAATTTGCTGAGAATGTACTGAGTTTACTGAGTAATGTACTGAGTAATTTATTTAGAATTTGCCGTGCAATTTACAGAGAATTTATTGAGTGACTTACAGAGAATTTCATGGGAATTTACTAAGTAATATAATGAGTGATTTAGTTAGAATTTATTGAGTAATTTACTCAAAATTTAGGTAGAATTTTCTGGTAATTTATTGAGAATTTATTGGAAATTTATTGAGTAATTTACTCAAAATTTACTGAGAACTTACTAGGAATTTACTGAGTAATTACTGAGAATTTGCTAAGTAATTTGCTAAGAATTTACTTGGAATTTACTTAGTAATTTACTGATAATTTATTGAGTGATTTACTGGGAATTTACTGAGTAATTTACTAAGAATTCGCTGAGTATTAACTTGGAATTTACTGAGAATTTACTGGGAATTTACTTAGTAATTTACTGAGAATTTATTGAGTGATTTACTGGGAATTTACTAAGAATTTACATGGAATTTATTGTGTAATTTAATGAGAAATTACTAGGAATTTACTGAGTGGTTTACTAAGAATTTGCTGAGTAATTTACTGAGAATTGACTTGGAATTTACTTAGAATTTGCTGAGAATTTACTCTGTAATTTACTGAGAATTTACTAGGAATTTACTACGTAATTTACTGAGAATTTATTAAGAATTTACTGAATAATTTACTGAGCATACACTGCGAATTTACAAAGAATTTTTTGGGAATTTACTGAGAATTTACTGTGAATTTTTTGAGTAATTTACTGAAAATTTATTGAGAATTTATAGGAAATTTATTAAGTAATTTACTGGGAATTTACGAAGTAATTTACTGGGAATTCACGAAGTAATTTACTGAGAATTTACTTAAAATTTTCTAAATAATTTACTGTGAATTTGTTGGGAATTTAGTAAGTAATGTACTAAGTGATGTACTAATGTAATTTGAGTAATTTACTAAGTAATGTACTAAGTAATTTACTGAGAAATTTCTAAGTAATTTACAAAAAATTTACTGAGAATTTTCTAGTAATTTACCGAGAATTTACTCAAAATTTATGTAGAATTTATTGAGTGATTTACTCGGAATTTACAATGTAATTTATTTAGAATTTACTATGGATTTTCTGTGTAATTTACTGAGAACTTCCTGAGTAATTTATTGGGAATTTACAAAGTAATTTACTGAGAATTTAATTAGTATTTTATTGGAAATTTACTGAATAATTTACTGAGTAATTTACTAAGAATTTACTGGGAATTTACTGAATAATGTACTGAGAATTTAATGAGTAATTTACAGGGAATTAACTGAGAATTTACTAGTAATTTACTGAGAATAATTTAGTAATTTACGAAATAATTTACTAGGAATTTATTGAGAAAATTACTAATAATTTACTAGGAATATACTGAGTACTTTACCGAGTAAGTTACCGAGAATTTACTGAGAATTTACTGAGTAATTAACTGAGAATTTATTGGGAATTTACTTAGAATTTACTGGAAATTTTCTGAGTAATTTACTCAGAATTTACTAGAAATTTACTAAATAATTTGCTGCGTAATTTACTTAGAATTTATTGAGAATTTACTCGAAATTTACTGAGAATTTAATGAGAACTTACTAGGAATTTATTGAGTAAGTACTGAGAATTTGTTAAGTAATTTGCTGAGAATTTACTTGGAATTTACCTAGTAATTTACTGATAATTTATTGAGTGATTTACTGGGAATTTACTGAGTAATTTACTAAGAATTCGCTGAGTATTGACTTGGAATTTACTGAAAATTTACTTAGTAATTTACTGAGAATTTATTGAGTGATTTACTGGGAATTTACTAAGAATTTACTTGAAATTTATTGTGTAATTTAATGAGAAATTACTTGGAATTTTCTGAGTGATTTACTAAGAATTTGCTGAGTAATTTGCTGAGAATTGACTTGGAATTTACTTAGAATTTGCTAAGAATTTACAGAGTAATTTATTGGGAATTTATTCAGTAATTTACTAAGCATTTACTAGGAATTTACTAAGTAATTTATTGAGAATTTACTAGGAATTTACTGAATAATTTTCAGAGAATTTATTGAGTAATTTATTGAGAGTTTATTGTGTAATTTACTTAGCATACACTGCGAATTTACAGAGAATTTTCTAGGAATTTACTGAGAATTTGCTAAGAATTTTTTGAGTAATTTACTAAGAATTTATTGAGAATTTACAGGGAATTTATTAAGTAATTAACTGGGAATTTACAAAGTAATTTACTTAGAATTTTCTAAATAATTTACTGTGAATTTGCTGGGAATTTACTGAGTAATGTACTGAGTGATGTACTAATGTAATTTGAGTAATTTACTAAGTAATGTACTGAGTAATTTACAAAAAAAAAAATTCTGAGAATTTTCTGGTAATTTACAGAGAATTTAATCAGAATTTATGAAGAATTTATTGAGTGATTTACTCGGAATTTACAATGTAATTTATTTAGAATTTACTAGGAATTTTTTTATGTAATTTACTGAGAATTTACTGGAAATTTACTAAGTAATTTACTGAGAATTTAATTAGTAATTTACTGGGAATTTACTGAATAATTTACTGAGAATAATTTAGTAATTTACAAAATAATTTATTGGGAATTTATTGAGAAAATTACTGATAATTTACTAGGAATATATTGAGTACTTTACCGAGTAAGTTACTGAGAATTTACTGAGTAATTTACTAAGTAATTTACGGAGAATTTACTGAAAATTTTCTGAATAATTTACTCAGCAATTTACAGAGAATTTACTGGAAATTTTCTGAATAATTTACTCAGCAATTTACTTAGAATTTATTAAGAATTTACTGGGAATTTAGTGAGTAATTTACGAAGAATTTAATGAGGGCTTACTAGGAATTTACTGAGTAATTACTAAGAATTTGCTAAGTAATTTGCTGAGAATTTACTTGGAATTTACTTAGTAGTTTATTGAGAATTTATTGAGTGATTTACTGGGAATTTACTGAGTAATTTACTAAAAATTTGCTGAGTATTGACTTGGAATTTAGTGAGAATTTACTGGGAATTTACTTAGCAATTTATTGAGTGATTTACTGCGAATTTATTGAGAATTTACTTGGATTTTACTGTGTAATTTAATGAGAAATTACTGGGAATTTACTAAGTGATTTACTAAGAATTTGCTGAGCAATTTACTGAGAATTGACTTGGAATTTACTAAATAATTTTTTGAGAATTTACTAGGAATTTACTGAATAATTTACTGAGAATTTACTGAGTAATTTACTGAGAGTTTACCGTATAATTTACTGAGCATATACTGCGAATTTATAGAGAATTTTCTTGGAATTTACTGAGAATTTACTGGGAATTTTTTGAGTAATTTACTGAGAATTTATTGAGAATTTATAGGGAATTTATTAAGCAATTTACGGAATAATTTACTGAGAATTTACATAGGATTTTTTGAATAATTTACTGTGAATTTGCTAGGAATTTACTGAGTAATATACTTAGTAATTTGAATAATTTACTAAGTAATGCACTGAGTGATGTACTAATGTAATTTGAGTAATTTACTAAGTAATGTACTAAGTAATTTACTGAGACTTTTCTGAGTAATTTACATAAAATTTGCTGAGAATTTATTGGTAATTTACCAAGAATTTACTTGGAATTTATGGAGAATTTTTTGTGTAATTTACTCAGAATTTACAGAGTAATTTATTTAGAATTTACTAGGAATTTTCTGTGTAATTTACTGAGTAATTTACTTTGAATTTAGTGAGTAATTTACTGGGTTTTACAGCGTAATTTACTAAGAATTTACTGAGAATTTAGTGAATAATTTACTTAGAATTTACTAAGTAATTTACTAAGAATTTACTAGGAATTTACGAAATAATTTACTGGGAATTCACTAAGTAATTTACTCAGAATTTGCTGAGCAATTTACTCAGAATTTAGGGAGAATTTTCTGAGTAATATACTGAGTAATTTACTGAGAATTTACTGGGAAATTACTCAGAATTTAAGGAGATTTTACTGGGAATTTAATGAGAATTTACAAAGTAAATTTCTGATAATTTACTAGAAATTTACTAAGTACTTTACTGAGAATTAACTAAGTAAGTTACAAGTAATTTATTGAGAATTTACTTAGTAATTTACAGAGTAATTTATTGAGAATTTACTAGGAATTTACTAAGAATTCACTGAGTAATTTACTGAGAATTTACTGAGAATTTACTAAGAATTTAAAGAGAATTTACTTGTAATTTACTCAGTAATTTACTGAAAATTTACTTGGAATTTATTGGGAATTTACTAAGAATTTGCTGTGAATTTACTATGTAATTTACTGAGAATTTACTTGAAATTTACTGAGTACTTTACTGAGAATTTTCTATGAATTTACTGAGAATTTACTTGGAATTTACTACGTAATTTACTCAGAATTTACTGAGTAATTTATTGTGAATTTACTAAGTGATTTTCTAAGTAATTTTATGAAAATTTATTAGGAATTTACTTCGTAATTTGCTGAGAATTTACTAGAATTTACTTTATAATTTACTGAGAATTTTCTGAAAAATTTACTTAGAATTTACAGAGAATTTACTAATTAATTTATTGAGAATTTACTTAGTAATTTACAAAGAATTTACTGAGTAATTTCCTGAGAATTTACAGGGACTTTTCTGAGAATTTACTGGGAATTTGCAGAGTAATTTACTAAGAATTTATTAGGAATTTACTGCGTAATTCACTGAGAATTTACTTGGTAATTTAATGAGAAATTACTGTGAATTTACTGAGTAGTTTATTAAAAATTTATTGAGTAATTTACTGAAAATTGAATGAGAATTTACTGAGAATTTAATTGGAATTTACTGAGAATTTACTGAGTAATTTACTCAGATTTAATTGGAATTTACTTAGTAATTTACTAAGAATTTATTGAGTGATTTACTAGGAATTTACTGAGTAATTTACTAAGAATTTGCTGAGTAATTTACTGAGAATTGACTTGGAATTTACTAAGAATTTACTGGGAATTTACTTAGTAGTTTACTGAAAATTTATTGAGTGATTTACTAGGAATTTAATGAGAATTTACTTGGAATTTACTGTGTAATTTAATGAGAAATTACTAGGAATTTATTAAGTGATTTACTAAGAATTTGCTGAGTAATTTACTGAGAATTGTCTTGGAATTTACTTAGAATTTTCTAAGAATTTACAGAGTAATTTATTGGGAATTTACTCAGTAATTTACTAAGAATTTATTGAGAATTTATAGGAATTTATTGAGTAATTAACTGGGAATTTACAAAGTAATTTACTGAGAATTTACTTAGAATTTTCTAAATAATTTACTGCGAATTTACTAAGAATTTACTAAGTAATTTACTAAGTAATTTACTGAGTAATGTACTGAGTAATTTAAGTAATTTACTAAGTAATGTACTGAGTGATGCACTAATGTAATTTGAGTAATTTACTGAGAATTTTCTGAGTAATTTACAAAAAATTATTGAGAATTTACTGGTAATTTATCGAGAATTTACTCAGAATTTTTGGAGAATTTATTGAGTGATTTAATCAGAATTTACAATGTAATTTATTTAGAATTTACTAGGAATTTTATATGTAATTTACTGAGAATTTACTAAGTAATTTATTGGGAATTTACTAAGAATTTAATGAGTAATATACTGGGAATTTATTGAATAATTTACTGAGTAATTTTCTATGAATTTACTGGGAATATACTGAATAATTTACTGAGAATTTGCTGAGTAATTTACTGGGAATTAACTGAGAAATTACTGGTAATTTACTGAGAATTTACTGAATAACTTACGGGGAATTAACTGAGAATTTACTGGTAATTTACTGAGAATTTACTAGCAATTTACTTAAAATTTAGGAAGAATTTTTTGAGTAATATACTGAGTAATTTATTTAGAATTTACTGAAAATTTACAGAGCAGTTTATTGAGAATTTACTAGGAAATTACTGAGTAATTTACTAAGAATTTACTGAGTAATTTTATTAGAATTTACGGAGATTTTGCTGGGAATTTAATGAGAATTTACAGAGTAAATTAATGATAATTACTAGAAATTTACTGAGTACTTTAATGAGAATTAACTAAGTAAGTTAGTAAGTAATTTACTAAGAATTTACTAATTAATTTACAGAGAATTTACTTGTAATTTACTCAGCAATTTACATGGAATTTATTGGGAATTTACTGAGAATTTGCTGGGAATTTACTATATAATTTACTGAGAATTTATTGAAAATTTACTAGTTAATTTACCGAGAATTTATTGAGAATTTAAATGAAATTTTCTAGGAATTTACTGGGAATTTACCGTGTAATTTATGAGAATTTATTGAATAATTTACTAGGAATTTACTGTGTAATTTACTCAGAATTTATTGAGTAATTTACTAAGAATTTTCTAAAAATTTACTGAGTGATTTTCGAAGTAATTTTTTGAAAATTTATTGGAATTTCCTTCGTAATTTACTGAGAATTTACATAGAATTTTCTGAAAAAATTACTTAGAATTTACAGGGAATTTAGTAATTAATTTATTGAAAATTTACTGAGTAATTTACAGGGAATTTACTGAGAATTTACTGGGAATTTGCACAGTAATTTACTAAGAATTTTACTGCGAATTTACTGAGTAATTCACTGAGAATTTACTTTGTAATTTAATAAGAAATTACTGTGAATTTACTGAGTAATTTACTAAAAATTTACTGAGTAATTTTCTAAAAATTGAATAGGAATTTACTGAGAATTTAACGGGAATTTATTGGGAATTTACTGAGAATTTACAGGGAATTTACTGAATAATATACTAAGAATATACTGAGAATTTACTGAGAATTTTTTAGGAATTTACTGATAATTTGCAGGGAATTTGTTGAGTAATTTATTGAGAATTTACATGGAATTTACTAAGTAATTTACTTGAAATTTACAGAGTAATTTACTGAGAATTTACTTATAATTTACTGTGAATTTGCTCGGAGTTTACTGAGTAATTTACTGAGAATTTATTTTGAATTTACTAGTAATTTTCTGAGAATTTTCTGAGAATATATAAGTAATTTACTGATTAATTATTGAGAATTTACTAAGTAATTTTCTGAAAATTTACTAAGAAATTTTTTAGTAATTTACTAAGAATTTATTAAGTAATTTACTTGAAATTTACTCAGAATTTACAGTGTAATTTACTAGGTAATATACCATGAATTTACTGGGAATTTATTTGGTCATTTACTGAGAATTTACTGGGAATGTATTGAGTAATTTACTGAGAATTTACTGAGTGATTTACTTAGAAATTTAATAGGAATTTACAGAGTAATTTATTGAGAATTTACTGGGAATTTATTGAGTAATAATTTACTCGGAATTTACTCAGTAATTTACAAGGAATTTGCGGAGAATTTACTAACAATTTACTAGGTAATTTACAGAGAATTTACTAATTAATATAATGAGAATTTACCCAATAAATTTCTGAGTAATTTACAGAGAATTTAATGGGAATTTACTGAGTAATTTACTAAGAATTTACTAGGAATTTACTGAGGAATTTATTGGGAATTTGCTAAGTCATTTACTGAGAATTTACCGGGAATTTACCAAGCAATTTGCTGAGAATTTACTGAGTAACTTAATAAGTAATGTACTGAGTAATTTATTTTGAATTTGCTAAGCAATTTACAGAGAATTTAGTGAGTGATTTACTAAAAATTTATTGGGTATTTACTGAGTAATTTACTGAGAATTTACTGAAAATTTGCTGAATAATTTACTGAGAATTTACATGGAATATACTAAATAATTTGCTGAGAATTTACTGACTAATTTATTGAATAATGTACTGAGTAATTTATTTAGAATTTCCTGAGCAATTTACAGAGAATTTACCTAGTGATTTACTGAGAATTTACTGAGTAATGTATTGAGTAATTTACTGAGTAATTTACCTAGAATTTAATGAGTAATTTACTCAGAATTTAGGGAGAATTTACAGAGTAATTTACTGAAAATTTACTTAGTAATTTACTGGGAATTGACTGGGATTTTACTGAGAATTTACTGGGAATTTACTCAGTAATTTACTGAGAATTTACTAGGAATTTACTGAGTAATTTACTGAAAATTCACTAGGAATTTCCTAAATAATTTACTGAGTAATTTGCTGAGAGTTTATTGTGTAATTTAATGAGAATATTCTGGAAATTTATTGAGAATTCTCTAGAAATTTACTGAGAATTTACTAGAAATTTTTTGAGTAACTTACTGAGAATTTAAAGGGAATTTACAAAGTAATTTACTGGAAATTTACGAAGTAATTTACTGAAAATTTACTGAATAATTACTTTGAATTTGCTGGTAATTTACTAAGTAATTTGCTAAGAATTTATTGAGAATTTACTAGAAATTTACTGAGTAATTTACTGAGAATTTAATGAGAATTTACTAGTAATTACTGAAAATTTACTAAGTAATTTACCGAGAATTTACTGGGAATTTATTGAGTAATTTACTTAGAATTTTTTGAGTAATTTATAGGGAATTTACATTGATTTTACTGCGAATTTACTGCTTAATTTACAGATAATTTACTTGGTAATTTACTGAGAATTTACTGGGAATTTAATGAGTAATTTATTGAAAATTTACTGCGAATTTACTTAAAATTTATTAGAATTTACTGAATAATTTACTGATAATTTACTGAATGATTTACTTAGTAATTTACTAAGAATTGACTGGGAATTTACTGAGAAATTACTGGCAATTTACTGGAAATTTACTGACTAATTTACTGACTAATTTATTGGGAATTTACTGAGTAATTTACTCAGTAATTTATTCAGAATTTATTGAAAATTTACAAAATAATTTACTGAGAATTTACTACTGAGATTATACTGGGAATTTATTAAGTAATTTACTGAGAATTTATTGCGTAATTTAATGAGAATTTACTAAGAATTTACTAGGTGATTTACTTAGAATTTACTCAGAAATTTGCTTTGAATTTATATGGAATTTACTAATTAATTTTCTGAGAATTTTATGGGAATTTAGTGAGTAATTTAGTGAGAAGTTAGTGAGAATTTACTGGAAATTTACAAAGAATTTATTGGGAATTTACTAGGAATTTAATGAGTAATTACTAATAATTTACTAAGCAAATTTCTGAGAATTTACTGAGTAATTTAATGGGAATTTACTGGGAATTTATTGAATAATTTACTGAGTAATGTACTGAGTAATTTATTGAGAATTTACTGAGAATTTACTGAGTAATTTTCTGGGATTTTACTGAGTAATTTTTTCAAAATTTACTGAGTAATTTACTAAGAATTTACTGGGAATTTACTAAATAATTTACGAAAGAATTTACTGGGAATTTATTGAGTTATTTACTTAGAATTTACTGGGAATTTACTCAATAATTTAGTGAGAATTTCCTGGGAATTGTTAGTTAATTTACTGAGAATTTACTGGGAATTAACTAAATAATTAACTCAGAATTTACTGAGTAATTTACTGAGAAATTTATTGAAAATATACTAGGAATGTACTTAGAATTTACTAGTGATTTACTCAGAATTTACTAATTAATTTACTAGTAATTTACTGAGAATTTACTTGATAATTTACTAAGAATTGACTTGGAATTTACTGCGAATTTACTAAGTAATTTACTGAGAATTTATTAGGAATTTATAGAGTGATTTACTGAGTAACTTACTGAGAATTTACTTAGTAATTTACTCAGAATTTACAGAGTAATTTACTGAAAATTTATGGGAAATTTACTGATAATCTATTGGGAATTTACTGAGAATTTACAGAGTATATATTGAAAATTTATTGAGTAATTTATTTAGAATTTACTAGAAATTTTTTAAGTAATTTACTGAGTAATTTATTGGGAATTTACTGAGTAATTTACTGAAAATTTACTAGGAATTTGCTGATTAATGTACTGAGAATTTCCAACATAATTTACTGAGAATTTACAGTGTAATTTAATGAGAAATTAATGGGAATTTTCTGACTTATTTACTAAAAATTTACTGAGTAATTTACTGTGAATTGAATGAGAATTTTCTGACTATATTACAGATAAATTACTGGGAATTTATTGAGTACTTTACCGAATATTTACTAAGTAAGGTATTGAGAATTTACTGATCAATTTAATGAGAATTTAAAGGGAATTTACTTGGAAAGTAATTTACTGAAAATTCACTGATTAATTTATTGAGAATTTATTGGGAATTTGCTGAGTAATTTACTGAGAATTTAGCAAGAATTTAATGAGAATTTACTAGGAAGTTACTGAGTAACTACTGAGAATTTACTGAGAGTTTACAGAGAATTTACTGTGTAATTTACTGAGAATTTATTGAGTAATTTACTGGGAATTTACAGAGAATTTACTAAGTAATTTACTAACAATTTACTGGGAATGTACTGAGTAATTTACTGAGAATTTTCTAAAAATTGATTGGGAATTTACTGAATGATTTACTGACTAATTTTCTAAGAATTTACTAGGAATTTACTAAGCAATTTTCTAAGAATTTACTGGGAATTTACGTAGTAATTTGCTGAGAATTTACAGAGTAATTTACTGAAAATTTATTGGGTAATTTACTGAGAATTTAATTAAAAATTTACTAAGAATTTACAGGGAATTTACTATTTAATTTAGTAAGAATTTTCTGAGTAATTTACTAGGTAATTTACTGAATAATTTACAGGGAATGTATTGAGAATTTATTGGGAATTTACTGAGTAATTATTGAGAATTTATAGGGAATTTACTGAGAATTTACTAGGAATTTTCTAAGTAAATTATTGAAAATTTACAGAGTAATTTACTAAGAATTTACTAGAAATTTGCTAAGTAATTTATTAAAAATTTGCTGTGTAATTTAATGAGAAATTACTGGACATTTACAGGGTAATTTACTAAGAATTTATTGAGTAATTTACTAAGAATTGAATGGGAATTTACTGAGATTTTTTGTGAATTTACTGAGAAATTTACTAGGAATTTACTTTGTAATTTGCTGAGAATTTACTGAATAATTTATTGAGAATTTACTGAAAATTTACAGAATAATTTTCAGAGAATTTACTGACAGATTACTGTATAATTTACTGAGAATGTAATGGCAATTTACAGAGAATTTCTTGGGAATTTACTGAGCTTTTACTGGGAATTTATTTAAATTTACTGAATAATTTACTGTGAATTTGCTGGGAATTTAATGACTAATTTATTGAGAATTTACTGGGAATTTACTAAGTAATTTACTGAGAATTTACTAGTAATTTAATAAGTAATTGCTGAGAATTTGCTAGAAATTTAGTGTGACAACCCTCACCAGCTCTTATGGACCGCTTGTAATTGATTTATCGCTTCCGCATTTGTGAGCCCCCTATATTCGTACTCTGATTGTGTTAAGTTTTGAGAGGTTGGCCTTCGGTAATTACGGATTACTGGCCATCACGGCACCAAACTACTAGGGGCGGTTTGGGGTCGTGACATTTAGTGAGTAATTTACTGGAAATTTACTCAGTAATTTACTGAGAATTTAATGAGAATTTACTAGTAATTTACTGAAAGTTTACTGGTAATTTATTCAGTAATTTACAGGGAATATACTGAGAATTTATGGCATAATTTACTGATAATTTTCTGGGAATTTACTGAGGAATTTACTTAGAATTTTTAGAGAATTTAGTGAAAATTTACTGGGAATTCATTGAGTGATTTACTGACAATTTATTGGGAATTTACAGAGTAATTTTCTGAGAATTTACATAGTAATTTACAGGGAATTTATTGGGAATTTGTTGAGAATTTACTGAGAATTTACTCATAATTTAATGGGTAATTTACTGAGAATTTACTGAGTAATTTACTTAAAATTTAGGGAGAATTTTTTGAGTAATATAATTTACAAAAAATTTACTGTGTAATTTATTTAGAATTTTCTGAGAATTTATAGAGTAATTTACTGAGAATTTACCGAGAATTTACTAAGTAATTTCCTTAGAATTTAAGGAGAATTACTTGGGAATTTACGGAGAATTTAATGAGTTAGTTACTGAAAATTTACTAAGTAATTTATTGAGAACTTACTTGGAATTTATTGAACAATTTACTGAGAATTTACATAGTAATTTACTGAGAATTTACTGAGTAATTTGATGAGAATTTACTAGAAATTTACTGAGTAATTTACTGAGTAATTTGATGAGAATTTACTAGAAATTTACTGAGTAATTTACTGAGAATTTGTTGGGAATTGCTAGGAATTTACTGAGAATTTATTGAGAATTTATTGGGAATTTATTGAGTAATTTAATGAGAATTTACTAAGAATTTAATGTGAATTTTCAATGAATTTACTAAGTAATTTATTCAGTAATTACTCAAAATTTACTAAATAATTTACTGAGAATTATTGGAAATTTACTGAGTAATTTACCAAAAATTTATTGATTAATTTACCAAGAATTTGCTGAAAATTTACTCAGAATTTCCAACGTAATTTATTAAGAATTTACTGAGAAATTTTCTAGGAATTTAATGAGTAATTTACTTGGAATTTACTGGAAATTTACTTACTAATTTGCTGATAATTTACTGGAAATTTACGTGGTAATTTACTGAGAATTTACACAGTAATTTACAGGGAATTTGCTGACAATTTACGGAGTAATTTACTAAGAATTTACTAGGAATTTACTGAGTAATTTACTGAAAATTTACTTTGTAATTTAATGAGAAATTATTGAGAATTTACTGAGTAATTTACTGAGAAGTGAATGGGAATTTACTGAGAATTTATTGATAATTTAAGTGGAATTTACAGCGTAATTTACTGGGAATTTACTCAGTAATTTACTGAGAATTTTCTGGGAATTTATTGGGAATTTACTGAGTAATTTGCTGAGAATTTACAGGGAATTTACTGAATAATTTAGTAAGTAATTTACGTATAGTTTACTATTTAATCTATTGAGAATATACTGGGAATTTACTGAGAATTTTTTAATTAATTTACTGAGAATTTGTTGAGAATTTACAGGGAATTTACTAAGTAATTCACTTGGAATTTACTGAGAATTTATTGAATAATTTACTATGAATTTGCTTAGAATTTACTAAATAATTTGTTGAGAATTTATTAAGAATTTACTGAGTAATTTACTTAGAATTTAATGAGAATTTACTAGTAATTTACTGAGTAATTATTGAGAATTTACTAAGTAATTTATGGTAAATTTACTTGGAATTTATTGAGTAATTTACTGAGAATTTATTGAGTAATTTACTGGGAATTTACTACGTAATTTACTGATAATTTACTGGATAATTTACAAGAAATTTATTGAGTAATTTACTGAGAATTTGCTAGGAACTTACTGAGTGATGTACGCAGAATTTACTATGAATTTACTGGGAATTTACTTAGTAATTTACTGGGAATTTATTAAGAATTTACTGAGAATTAATAGAGTAATTGACTAAAATTTACTGGGTTATTTTCAGAGAATTTACTTAAAAATTTATTGTTAATTTACAGGAAATTTACTAATTAATATACTTAGATGTTACTGAGTAATTTACGGAGAAATTATTAAAAATTTACTGAGTAATTTACTAAGAATTTATTAGGAATTTACTGAGTAATTTACTAAGTAATTTATTTAGAATTTGCCAAGCAATTTATAGATAATTTACTGCTAATTTACTGAGTACTTTACTGGGAACTTACTGAGTAAGTTACTGGGAATTTACTGAGAATTTACTGAACAATTTAGTGAGAATTTACTGGGAATTTGCTGAGAATTTATTGACAAATTTTTTGAGAATTTATTGAGAATTTACTGGGAATTTGTTGAGTAATTTAATGAGAATTTTATAGGAATTTACTGAGTAATTTACTCAGTAATTACTGAAAATTTACAGAGAATTTACTAAGTAATTTCATGGGAATTTACTGAGAAATTATTGAGTATTTTACTTGGAATTTACTGGGAATTTACTACGTAATTTATTGAGAATTTACAGAGTAATTTACAGGGAATTTACAGAGTAATTTACAGGGAATTTACTGAGTAATTTACTGAGAATTTAAAGAAAATTTACTGGGAATTTACGTATTAATTTACTGAGAATTTACACAGTAATTTACTGAGAATTTACTGAAAAATTTACTTAGAATTTATAGGGAATTCACTAACTAATTTACTTAGAATTTACTGAGTAATTTATAAGCAATTTACTAAGAATTTACTACGTAATGTACTGAGTAATTTACAGGGAATTTACTGGGAATTTACAGAGTAATTTACTTAGAATTTATTAGGAATTTTCTGAGTAATTTACTGAGAATTTACTTTATAATTTAATGAGAAATTTCTAAGAATTTATCGAGTAATTTACTAAAAATTAACTCAGTAATTTACAGAGAATTGATTGGGAATTTATTGAGAATTTAAGGAAAATTTACTGTATAATTTACTAGGAAATTTAGTGAGTAATTTATTGGGAATTTACTAAGAATTATTCACCCAAAAAAAAAACTTACTGAGAATTTAATTAGAATTTAATGGAAATTTACTAAGTAATTTACTTGGAATTTACTTGGAATTTACGGAGTAATTTATTGAGAATTTACTTAGAATTTATTGAATAATTTACTATGAATTTGTTGGGAATTTAGTGAGTAATTTACTGAGAATTTACTGGTAATTTACTGAGGAATTTATTGAGAATTTATTAGTAATTTATTGTGTAATTATTGAGAATTTACTATGTAATTTACGAAGAATTTACTCGGAATTTATTGAGTAATTTACTGAAAATTTGTTGAGTAATTTACTATGTAATTTATTGATAATTTACTAGGTAATTTACTAAGAATTTTTTGGGAATTTACTGAGTAATTTACTAAGAATTTAATGAAAATTTATTAGGAATTTACTAAGTAATTTACAGAGAATTTACTAGGAATTACTGAGTGATTTAATGAGAATTTACTAGGAATTTACTGAATAATTTATTGAAAATTTACAGTGTAATTTACTAACAATTTATTGGGTAATTTACAGAGAATTTACTTAGAAATTTACTTTGAATTTACAGGGAATTTACTAATTAATATACTGAGATGTTTTTGAGTAATTTATTGAGAATTTACTGAGTAATTTACTAATAATTTACTGGGAATTTACTATGTAAATTACTAAGTAATTTTCTGAGAATTTACTGAGTAATTTATTTAGAATTTGCTGGGCAATTTACAAAGAATTTACTGAATGATTAACTAAGAATTTATTGGTAATTTACTGAGTAATTTACCAAGTAATGTATTAAGTAATTTATTGAGAATTTACGGATTACTTTACTGAGAATTTACTAAGTAATTTACTTAGAATTTTTTGAGTAATTTACTCTGAATTTAGGGAGAATTTACGGAGTAATTTACTAAGAATGTACTGAGTAATTAATTTAGAGTTTACTGAGAATTTACTAGGAATTTACTGAATAATATGTGGAATAATTTACTGAATAATTTACTGGGATTTTACAAAGTAATTTATTGGGAATTTACTGAGTAATTTAAAGAGACTTTACTGAGAATTTACTAAGTAATTTACTGAGTAATTTACGGAGAATTTACTGAGTAATTTATTGAGAACTTTTTGAGAATTTCCTAAGTAATTTACTCAAAATTTACTGAGAATTTAATGAGAATTTTTTTAGGAATTTACTGAGAATTTTTTGAGTAATTTACTAGAAATTTAATGAGAAATTACTAGGAATTTACTTACTAATTTACTAAGAATTTGCCGAGTAATTTACTGAGAGTTGACTGGGAATTTGCTGCGAATGTTTTGAGTAATTTACTAAGAATTTACTGGGAATTGACTCGGAATTTACTGAGAAATTACTGAGTAATTTACGGAGAATTTATTGGGAATTTACAGAGTAATTTACTGAGATTGTACAGGAAATTTACTCAGTAATTTTCTGGGAATTTACTGAGTAATTACTCAGTAATTTATTGAGAATTTAATGGAAATTTATAGAATAATTGTAGAGAATTTACTACTAAGAATATACTAGGAATTTATTGGATAATTTACTAAGAATTTATTGTGAAATTTACAGGGAATTTACTAATTAATTTACTGAGAAATTTAATGGAATTTGCTGAGAATTTATACGAAATTTACTGGGAGTTTACAAAATAATTTATGGGGAATTTACTGATTAATTTATTGGGAATTTACTAAGTAATTTACTGAGAATTTGCTAGGCAATTTTCTTAGAATTTACTTAGTAATTTAATAAGAATTTACTGAGTAATGTACTAAGAATTCACTAAGAATTTATAGGTAATTTACTGAGTAATTTACTGACAATTTATTGAGTAATTTATTGAGAATTTATTGAGAATTTTCTGAGTTATTTACTGAGAATATATGGGGAATTTACTGAATAATTTACTAGGAATTTGCTTGAAATTTACTAAGTTATTTACTTAGAATTTACTCAGTAATTTAATGAGAATTTACTGAAAATTTTCTGGGAATTTTCTGAGTAATATACTGAGAATTTACTGGGAATTAACTGAATAGTTTATTGAGAATTTACTCAGAATTTACTGAGTAATTTACTAAGAATTTACTAAGAAATTTACTGAGAATATATAGGGAATTTACTGAGAATTTACAGGTAATTCACTGGGAATTTACTGAGTAATTTAGTAGGAATTTACTGGGTTATTTACTATCTAATTTATTGAGAATTATTTGAAATTTACTGAGTAATTTATTGAGAATTTACTAGAAATTTACAGAGTGATTTACTGGGTAATTTACTCAGAATTTACTAGGAATTTACTGGAAATTTACCTAGTAATTTACTAAGAATTTACAGAAAATTTATTGGGTAATTTACTTAGAATTTACTGAGAATATACTGGGAATTTACTGACAATTTACTGGTAATTTTCTGAGTAATTTATTGAGAATTTACGGAGAATATACTGAGTAATTTACTTAGAATTTTCTGAGTAATTTATTTAGAATTTACTGGGAATTTTCTAAGTAACTTACTGAGAATTTAATGAGTAATTTACTGAGAATTTACTAGGTAATTTACTAGGAATTTAATGAGTTATTTACTGAGAATTTACTGGAAATTTACTGAGTAATTTCCATAGAATTTACTAGGAATTTAAATGAGAATTTACAGAGTAAATTACTGATAATTTACTGGGAATTCACTGAGTACTTTATCGAGAATTTACTGAGTAATTGACTGAGAATTTCCTGAGCAATTTAATGAGAATTTATTGGGAATTTACTGAACAATTTACTAAGAATTTACTGGTAATTTACTAAGAACTTACTGGAAATTAACTGAAAATTCATTGAGTAATTTACTGAGAATTTGTTGGGAATTTACTGAGTAATTTATTGAGAATTTGTTGAGTAATTTACTGAGAATTTACCTAGAATTTAATGAGAATTTACTAGGAATTTACTGAGTAATTATTGAAAATTTACTGAGAATTTACTAAGTAATTTAGTGAAAATTTACTGAGTAATTTACTGAGAATTTACTAAATAATTTACTAAGAATTTACTAGGAATTTACTTAGAATTTCCTGAAAATTTACTAGGAATTTACTGAGTGAATTACTGGGTGATTTTCTAAGAATTTACGTAATAATTTACTGAAAATTTACAGATTAATTTACTAAGAATTTAATGAAAAGTTTATTGAGAATTTACGGGGAATTTAATAATTAATTTTTTGAGAATTTTTGAGTAATTTCCTGAGTAATTTACAGGGAATTTACAGAGAATTTACTAAGTAATTTACTGATTAATTTACAGGGAATGTACTGAGAATTTATTGGAAATTTACATAGAATTTGCTGGGAATTTTCTGAGTATTTTACAAAGAATTTACTAGGAATTTACTGAGTAATTTACTAACAATTTACTGTATAAATTAATGAGATATTACTGGAAATTTACTGAGTAATTTACAGAAAATTTACTGGGAATTTGCAGAACAATTTACTGAGTAATTTACTGAGAGTTTACTGTGTAATTTACTGAGAATATACTTGCAATTTCCTGGGAATTTTCTAAGAATTTACTAGGAATTTACTGAGAATTTATTGGGAATTTATTGAGAATTTACTGGGAATTTTTTGATTAATTTACAGAGAATTTACAAGGAATTTACAGAGTAATTTACTGGGAGTTTACGGTGTAATTTACTTAGAATTTACTGAATAATTTCCTGTGAATTTGCTAGGAATTTACTGAGTAATTTACTAAGAATTTATTGCGAATTTACTGAGAATTTAATGAGAATTTACTAAGTAATTACTGAAAATTTATTGAGAATTTCCTAAGTAATTATCACGACCCCATTTCGCCCCTAGTAGAATGGTGCCATGATGGCCAATAATCCGAGATTACCAAAGGTCAACTTACAAAGTTTCACACAATCAGAGTATACATATGGGGCTTACATGTGCGGAAGCAATAAATTTAAATCTAAGTAGTCCATAAGAGCGGTGCATAGATCTAATGAAATGTCATACATCTTAATCATGGTTTTACACCTCGAATACAAGACAAAATAAAGTACATATTACATCTTGATCAAAAGGCTTCTCAAGCCGAAATATACAAAGACATGAATTACAACTAAGAAGTATAATCTTCACGATGCTAGCAAAACATGAATCAAAACATCTTCCAAACAAAGCTTAGGCAACAACGCCTTCTTGCTCATCACCTACATATATATAAAGGGGAGGATGAGCTTGGATACTCAGTGAATGATATGGGTAATAAAGGTTTGAATGAATGATATTCGAGATCTTTACCAAAACAGTACATATCATAGCTTGTACAAAATCAAGGAATGAACCAAGTTCATCTATCAAAGTCTTTCAAAGCTTCAAGGGATGCTTACTAGCATCAACATAATACAACGGATGACATTCCTGACAAAACAAGGGAATAATCGACCTGGAATTGATTAGACAAACCCATCAGTACAAGACCGTCGGTGGCAAGGGAGATATCTCAAACAAGGGTACTAGTTGCATTATAGTCCCCTAGCACTAAGGACTTTCCAAGAATGTCATCAAAACAAAGATAATACTTGATACAAAAGCTAATGGATAATCATTCATACTTGATCAAATACTTTTCCAAAACAAAACAAAGCAAAGCTTTTATCAAAACATTATAACATAGCTTTATTATAAATACCACTCACAATAGTTCTTCGGATGTAGGGATTAAGGCAAGAATCCAAAACCTACAATCATATAGCAAAGTCTACTGAATGCATTTCAAGAAGACAAGAAGGAATGCTCAAAGATGGTTGTGCAATGCATTCTTAAAACAAGCTTTACATGAATGAAAATGATCTCGGCATTTCTTTCCAAAACCAAGTCAAGACAAAGCAAAACATGTGTTGGGAGTCAAAACACTGTTTTTCTTCTAGGGAAAACATGCTGGGTACTAACCAAGTCTCGGAATGGATGCACATAGATGATCTAGACTAAAATGGCCTAGCTGGGTGAACTCAGGAAGTCTTGGCCGAGGTCCCACACCTCTTGGCTGAGGTGTGGTCTCCTAGGCCTAGGTGTGCGGCTGCCTGCTGAGATGTTACAAGGTGCCGGCAAGGGTGTACCATGGTCGGCCTAGGTGTGTGGTGGTTGGCTTAGGTGTGTGGTGGTCGGCCTAGGTGTGTGGTGGTCGGTCTAGGTGTGCATGCAAGATAGGCTAAGGTGCAAGTTGTCACGACCCCAAACCGCCCCTAGTAGTTTGGTGCCGTGATGGCCAGTAATCCGTAATTACCGAAGGCCAACTTTTCGAAAACTAAGCACAATCAGAGTGTGGATATAGGAGGCTCACAAAATGCGGAAGCAATAAATCAGTTGCAAATGGTCCATAAGAGCTGTGCGTAGATCAAAAGCAATGCCAAACATTTCCAATTAACTTACAACTTGAGTACAACAAGATAAAATACATGTTACATCTTGATCAAAAGGCTTCTCGAGCCGACATATACAAAAGATACAACGAATACAAGTCAAGAAGCATGATTTTCAAGATTTGCCGACATGCAAAGTAGGGCATCGCCGACGTAAATACAAAAGTAAGCCGACATGAGCACGAATCCAAAACAAACATCCAAAACGAACTAGGCGTCGCCGCCGTCCTGCTCATCACCTACATATATATAGAGGGGTGAGTACAAAACTCAGTGAATGGTACTAAAAATAAAGGTTTTGCATGAATATAGCCGAGGTCCTTCAAAACGAAACACATCAAAACTTTAACAAGACAAGGGATGAACCGTATTCATCAATCAATTATTACAAGTATCCAAATATGTTTACTGACATAGGCAAAGCAAGGGATGAACCGTATTCATCATTCAAGTAACATAACATCGGCGAAGCAAGGGATGAACCGTATTCATCATTCAAGTAACATAACATCGGCGAAGCAAGGGATGAACCGTATTCATCATTCAAGTAACATAACATCGGCGAAGCAAGGGATGAACCGTATTCATCATTCAAGTAACATAACATCGGCGAAGCAAGGGATGAACCGTATTCATCATTCAAGTAACATAACATCGGCGAAGCAAGGGATGAACCGTATTCATCATTCAAGTAACATAACATCGGCGAAGCAAGGGATGAACCGTATTCATCATTCAAGTAACATAACATCGGCGAAGCAAGGGATGAACCGTATTCATCATTCAAGTAACATAACATCGGCGAAGCAAGGGATGAACCGTATTCATCATTCAAGTAACATAACATCGGCGAAGCAAGGGATGAACCGTATTCATCATTCAAGTAACATAACATCGGCGAAGCAAGGGATGAACCGTATTCATCATTCAAGTAACATAACATCGGCGAAGCAAGGGATGAACCGTATTCATCATTCAAGTAACATAACATCGGCGAAGCAAGGGATGAACCGTATTCATCATTCAAGTAACATAACATCGGCGAAGCAAGGGATGAACCGTATTCATCATTCAAGTAACATAACATCGGCGAAGCAAGGGATGAACCGTATTCATCATTCAAGTAACATAACATCGGCGAAGCAAGGGATGAACCGTATTCATCATTCAAGTAACATAACATCGGCGAAGCAAGGGATGAACCGTATTCATCATTCAAGTAACATAACATCGGCGAAGCAAGGGATGAACCGTATTCATCATTCAAGTAACATAACATCGGCGAAGCAAGGGATGAACCGTATTCATCATTCAAGTAACATAACATCGGCGAAGCAAGGGATGAACCGTATTCATCATTCAAGTAACATAACATCGGCGAAGCAAGGGATGAACCGTATTCATCATTCAAGTAACATAACATCGGCGAAGCAAGGGATGAACCGTATTCATCATTCAAGTAACATAACATCGGCGAAGCAAGGGATGAACCGTATTCATCATTCAAGTAACATAACATCGGCGAAGCAAGGGATGAACCGTATTCATCATTCAAGTAACATAACATCGGCGAAGCAAGGGATGAACCGTATTCATCATTCAAGTAACATAACATCGGCGAAGCAAGGGATGAACCGTATTCATCATTCAAGTAACATAACATCGGCGAAGCAAGGGATGAACCGTATTCATCATTCAAGTAACATAACATCGGCGAAGCAAGGGATGAACCGTATTCATCATTCAAGTAACATAACATCGGCGAAGCAAGGGATGTTACCGGGTTGGTTCAGCTCCAAAAAGGTGATTGATAGACAAGACAGCCTCTGACAAAACGTATGCAGCAAGCTCGGGTAAGACACATCGGCAACAAGATGACATCGGCTCAAAACAAGGATCCAACAACGGGATGGAAAAACATCGGCTAGGGAGGACGACACTTGACTAAGCTGTGCCACACCTTGGCCGGGGTGTGCCACATCTCGGCCTAGGCCATACCTGCCTGCGGACAAGGTTCAAGTGCGAAACATCTCGGCAAAGAATGCCCGAGGTGAAGATGGGTTGAACAAGATCTCAAAACAAATTTAAGTACAAGATTCAAAGGCGGACTAAGCTCAAGATGACCTCGGCTACGCACACGCACTAAGCAAAGAACAAAATCATGCAAGCAACTTTAGCAAATCAAGCCAAGATAAAACCTTTAAATTAACATAAGCAGCAAGACCATGCAAGAATGTATGCAAGTATGGCAAGAGTAAGGTGAGGGTCGTTACACAAGTGATCATGCAAGGTAGGCCAAAGTGAGATACGATGCTTGGCCTAGGTGTGAGGTCTAGGCAAGAGTGGGTCTCAGTGACCACACTTAGGCAAATGAAGTCTGGAAATCTGTGTGTCCTCTTGAAGAACATAAAGAACATAAACATGAAGAACATGAAGAACATGAATGCTAAAATCATAACTTCTTATTCAAAATCTGAGATTTCATGTTATGAGTTCAAAAACATAGACCTGGGTACCCATACTTGAAGATTTCATGAAAACAAACACAAAAACATAGGACTTGGTATAAACTTTCGGATCAAAACATAGTTTTCTTTCAAGAACACAAGAACATCACTTTCTCTCTCTAAAACAAACTTTAAATCAATGCATGGCTCATGAATCATGCTAGATCATGCAATGTGATCATATCAACGAAAAGAACAACAAGAGTAGATCAAGAATCCAACCTCAAAACACGAATCAAACGGTTCAAACTCTAAGGATGAAGCTTGGAAATTTATTCTCACTCTAAGAACTCTTTCTTCCTCTTCCTAGAGCTTCTCTCTCTTCAAAGGCAAAGATATGGTAATGATATGTTTTCTCTACTGCCAGCTGACTTAACCCTCTACTGGGACACGCGACAACGTCTGGTTGGATCTCCTAAAAAATGTGCCAGAATGACAAGACAAGAGTATGATAAAGTGTGTACAACAAGTGAGGTGACAAGGGCGTTCTGACAAGGAAAGGATCTCGGATCAAGACTTAGGCTTCAGACAAGAAGGTTTCAATGATCTCGGCTAGGAAGGATAACACTTGACCTAGGTGTGCCACACCTTGGCCTAGATGTGCCACACCTCGGCCTAGGTCATACCAGTCCCAGAATAAAAGGTTGCTAGGTTCAAGGATCAAGGATCTAAGACGCCCAAATGATTAACATCCCGGCCTAGATGATACACACCTCGGCCTAGGTGATGCACACCTCGACCAATATGCCTAGGTGGCGGTGGAGGTCAACCAAGGTGGTTCCGGGATGGTCCTAGGTGTTGGCGTTCAACGGCCTAGGTGTAAGAGGTTCAAAGGTGTGACCTAGGCTTGAGACAACAAGGATAGATGACCTAGGCTTAACACTTCGAGCAAGGAACAAAGCATGCATATAACACTTAGGCAAAACATGATAGCATCAAGACAAGACAAGGACCTTTACCTAGGCAAAACAAGTCTAAGTCTGCATGTACAAACTTAACAAGGCAAAATCATATAAATGTTTATGAATATGACTAAGACAAGATGAGGGTTGTTATAGTCTACCCCCCTTAAAGAAGTTTGGTCCCCAAACTTAAGTTACCTTGCCCCGAAAAGAACTCCGAATAACGGATTTTCATTTCCTCTTCCATTTCCCATGTAGCATCTTTGCCGTAATGCTCTTTCCATTCAATTTTCACCATCGGCATCGACTTATTCCTCAACTGTTTCACTTGCCTATCAATAATTCTTATTGGCTTCTCCTCACAGCCTAAATCTTCATTAACCACAATCCCAAAATAATCAATCACATGCAGTGGATCCCGAATATACTTCCTCAGCATCGAAACATGAAACACATTGTGAACTTGACTTAATTCTGGCGGCAAAGCAAGTCTATAGGCAACGGGGTTAACTCTCTCAAGGATTTCAAATGGCCTGATGTAACGAGGTGCTAACTTACCTTTCTTCCCAAATCTTGAAACTCCTTTCATCGGCGAAACTTTCAAGAATACATGATCCCCAACTTCAAACTCTAACTCTCTTTTTCTCTGGTCGGCATAACTCTTTTGTCGACTCTGAGCAGTTTTGATTCTTTGCTGAATGAGCTTAATCTTCTCGATTGTAACTTGAACTAACTCGGGACCAATCAAAGCTTTATCTCCAACTTCGGCCCAACATATCGACGATCTGCACTTCCTTCCATACAAAGCTTCATACGGTGCCATACCAATAGTAGCTTGAAAACTATTGTTGTAAGCAAATTCTACTAATGGCAAATGAAATTCCCAACTTCCCTTGAAGTCCAATACACATAACCTGAGCATATCTTCAAGTGTTTGAATTGTTCTCTCTGTTTGCCCATCGATCTGTGGATGAAATGCTGTGCTAAACCTCAACTCAGTTCCCAAAGCTCTTTATAAACTCTGCCAAAATCTAGAAACAAATTTTGCATCTCGGTCTGACACAATAGACATCGGCACTCCATGAAGTCTAACAATCTCATTCATATACAACAAAGCAAGTCGATCGGCATTAAAGGTAGTTTTAACAGGCAAGAAGTGTGCTGACTTAGTTAATCTATCAATTATGACCCAAATCAAATCCATACCTTTTTGTATCCTTGGCAATCCAACTACAAAATCCATGGAGATGTGTTCCCATTTGCACTCAGGAATTGACAAAGGTTGAAGAAGTCCTGCTGGCCTCTGATGTTCTGCTTTCACTTGTTGACAATACAAACACTGGGATACAAACTCGGCTATTTCACTTTTCATATTTGGCCACCAAAAAGTTTGCTTCACATCTTGATACATCTTAGTATTTCCTGGATGAACGGAAAATCTGGAACTATGGGCTTCCTGCAAAATTCTCCTTTTCAACTCTGGGACGTCGGCCACGCACAATCTTCCTTCAAACTTAAGTACCTGATTTTCAATGGTGTATCCTGGTCTCGACTTTGTGATAATCTCATCAACTACCTTCTTGAAGAATTCATCCTTCATCTGTCTTGTCTTTACCTCCTCAATAATAGTCGGCTTCACTGAAATCATTGCTAAACATGCCAAATTCCCAACTAACTTTCTGCTTAACACGTCGGCCACTGAGTTTGCTTTACCTGGGTGATACTGAATCTGGATGTCGTAGTCTTTCAATAACTCAAGCCATCTTCTTTGTCTCATATTCAATTCCTTTTGAGTGAACAAGTACTTTAGACTCTTGTGATCTGTGAAAACTTGACAAGAAGCTCCATACAAGTAGTGACGCCAAATTTTCAAAGCAAATACTACGACTGTTAGTTCTAAATCATGGGTAGAATAATTCTTTTCATGGGGTTTCAACTGGCGAGATGCATATGCTATGACTTTACCCTCTTGCATTAATGCACAACCCAAACCCTTATGCGAAGCATCACTATAAATCTGAAATTCCTCATTACCTGACGGTAGTACAAGAATCGGTGCTGTGACTAGCCTCGTCTTTAGCTCCTGGAAAGCCGATTCTCTATCCTCGGTCCATTCATATGCCACTCCCTTCTAAGTCAATTGTGTCAATGGTACTACAATCCTTGAGAAGTCCTTCACCAACTTTCTGTAAGAACCTGCCAAATCCAGAAAACTACGAACCTCGAACACATCAGTGGGCCTCGGCAAATTCACAATGGCTTCAATCTTACTAGGATCAACAGAAATACCCTCTTCATTAATCACATGTCCCAAAAATGAAATGCTGGAAAGCCAAAACTCACACTTGCTAAGCTTGGCATACAACTTTCTGTCTCTCAAAATCTGTAAGGCAAGTCTCAGATGATTCTCATGTTCAACTTTACTCTTGGAATAGATCAATATATCATCGATGAAAACAACTACAAACTCATCTAAATGTGACTTAAAGACTCTGTTCATCAAATCCATAAATGTTGTAGGAGCGTTAGTCAATCCAAAAGGCATCACCAAAAATTCATAGTGGCCATACTGTAAACCGCCGGAAACTCCGCTCCGCGCGCAAGGGCGCGAATCGTTGTTCTTAGCTACTATAGTTCGGACTCATGCCACGGTTCTGAATCTAATCTCACAAAGTGCAATGTAAGACTGATAAATCACCAAAGAGTCCAAATTCGGCAAATCGTTTTGGAAAATCGATTTTAATCAAAAAGCACCAAACATGGACTGCTTTGCCAGATTTTAGAGTCGCCACCTAAATATTTTGTTTTAGGAAATTTAGGAAACCCTGAGTCGTGCCTAAGGCCACGTGTCCGTCATCACCAAAGTTGCCTCGGCTCGGGAACTTGGGTACGAGAGGGGAAGGTCATGCAATGAGCACCCCCGCTCGCCCGATCAAAGATCAGACTTTACTAACATGATATGTTGTTTTTGAAAACACATGTGTTCTTATTCCGGTTTATTAATCTAGAATTACTATGTGATGCGCACAGCATACAAGTATAGACTAAATCGCTCAAGTTGGAACAAAACATCTCATGTTTGTTTGTTTGAAAATGGTTTGAAGTTGCTACTTGCAAGTAGACTAAGTCGTGGATTTTCCACCCTCAAGTGGGCTTTAGAAAACATGATTTTGCCACTCCAAGTGGGCTTAAAAATTTGCATTTCGATGAATTGTCCCAATTCAAGCAATCCAACCTTCACTCACAGGCATTCATGCAGTTAAACACATAAGCAATTAGCCTCATGGCAAGCATGCTATACATGGCAACATACATATCTCATGCAGTGATGCTAAAGCATAAATACTCAGAGTGTACTCCGAGCCAAAAAAGAAGCTAGTTAGTAATCAATGCATGATCCTAGCTATGTCAACAATGCCTAATGTAACACATGCAAAAATGCAGCTAAAATAGGCTCGGTTATTCTAAGATGTCATGTGAATGCAACTTGATATCATGTATTCAAATTGGTATTGAAATACAATGCAGTTTGAATGATGCGCCGAGCCTAGTGCATGCAAAAAAAATGAATGATGCACGCATGCAAAGCATAAGAATGCTAATTGAAATATGCCCTAAAACAAACCATCAAAAGATGGTAAATAAAAGGGAGAAAGAAATGGGGGTTGGAAGACATGCATCACACACACGCACACTTATTTACAACAGCTGGCCCTCTCGACGGAGGGTCCAAATGAATTTAGCTAACTAGCTACGCTAATTAAACTAATTATTACAAAACTTTAACTAATTAATCAAATTAATTAAATTACAAAACCAACTAAGTAAGAAACTAAATAGGCTGCCACAGCTTTGCCTCAAAATGATGAATGATGCATGCTCGGTCGTGTCCTCCCGGAAATCCACCACCGTGCCTTGTGATGCCTCTGTTTGCACTGTTTTAGACTTCCAAAAATTGTGCCAACCTCCAAAATACTTCTAATCCACCTTATGGACATGCTGAGAGGTCATCGGCTAAGAGGAGTGGCTATCGGCCAGAGTTTATGGCCAACGGCCAATTTTGATAGCCGATTGGCAGACTTAATGGCCGGTCGGCCACTTCTTTCTACAAGCTCTCCTTTTGCTGCAACAGAGCACTAAATAGAGGCATGGCAGTGTATTTGCAAGAAAATGTGTGTGTGACTGTAGACACCCCATTTTTGACAGCCCTCAAGACTTGGGCGTTACTGATGGTTTACTTGGTGGTAAAAGGTGTGCAGGGGAAAGATTCAGTTTCTTCGGCAAGGAGAGAGACAAATCTCAACTTCACACCCCATTTTGGACCAAAGCTATTTTGAATGATTTTTAGACCTTAAAACCCTCTCTTTCAAAACATTTTTGAAATAAAGTTTCTACAATGTTCTGAGGCTCACATTTTGTCAAATGATGCGCTTTTCTATAAACCGAGCAAGGACAAAGTGGAAATGAATGAAAGAAAGATGAAATCTTTGAAAAATCTTTCAAAACACCTTGTTTAGGGGTTTGGAGTTGAAGAAAAGAGGAGAAGAGAGAAGAAACCTAGCTGAGGAAGAAGTTGGGTATGAATCGCTAAGAGAGAGTCGAGCGGTCCTCGCTAAATCAGGCTTATCTATCTATACACTTAAAGTTAAGCTATGAGGCTACCACCGTTGGAAATAAGACTTCTGGGGCTTTGTTTCGCACTCAAGAATCTCCTAAAGCCGAGTTCGGATGGGGGAGATATGATTGGTTGAAGTTGGGCATCATCCCGGTTGGACCGAAACTGAGCAACCTTTACCAAAATAAGCATAACTTTTTTCACAGTTGGAATTTTGATGCAAGGATGGTGCCATTGGAAATCTTACTTCTGGGGCTTCAATTTGGACACAAGAATGACCTGAAAAGGAGTTTATATGAAGGAGTTATGCCCATTTGAAGTTGGACCTGCAGAGCAGATTTTTCCTGCCAGCCGACCAAACAAATGGCCGACCGACCAAATAGATGGCCGACCGACCAGAACAGATGCCCGACCGACCTAATAGATGGCCTACTGACCAATTAAAGTAGCCAACTGACCATTTTTGCTGGTCGACGACCTTCCGGTGTATTCTATAGATTGAATGGATGCCAGTTGTGCCAGCTGGAGGGCACAGACTGAATCCTCCATACACGTGTATGGAGGATCTTTGCTCTTGGTTTGAAGCTTCTAAGAGAAGCTTTAGTCCCTTGGCTCTATAAAGGAAGGCTCCCCTCTCCTTTTCCAGGGTTCTGAAAATTCCAGAGGCTTACAACTCTCTCTCTCTCTCTCTCTATATCTCTACACTTGAGCCTCTAAACCCTAGTTTTCTTGGACCATTTGCACTACAACCCTTAGCACCACACCTCCACCATCCATTTCAGTACTTTGGGACTGATTTGAAAGGGTTGAAGGTTCACCAACTTGGTCCAAAAGCTCCATCTTTGTTGCTCTCCAAGGGTAAGCAACTATTTCCCTTAAACTTGTATTTTTTTTTGCTCCATTAATTAGCCTTACTTGCAAGTATTTCTGGACTTTTTCATAAACTAAAAAGTGTCATATTTTGAGCTCCTCTTGAATATTTATTAAGGACACTTTTCTGTTTGAGGTCTCCTACATCCTTGTATGCTTTATCTCTCTTTGTAGGCTTATTTTGCATCATATCTTAGTCCTACTTGTGAGCATTTTCGAGATTTGTCATAAACTAGAAAAAGTTTTTTTTTGAGCTTATAAACATGTTTACTTAAGGTCACTTCTCTGTTTGGGGTCATCTACCCCCTTTCATGCCTTATTTTCTCATGTTTTGAGCTATGCATTAGAGCATTCGCATTGGCCTTGATTTGGCCTTTTATCCACTGAAATCCAGTGGATTTTCAGTGGCTTAGATGTGTCTTTGAGCTTCAAAATTATAGAGGGGTGACCCTCTCACCCCTCATTCTCCTTACTAGCTTTATTGGCCTTCCAAAGGACCCCTTACTTGCATGTTGTGAAGTCACTTTTTGGGCCCAACTCGGTGAGTTTCAAGGTCTGCCCTAGCTCTATCCGGGGCCTCTTTGACCATACTCTGTGTCCATAATGCATGTGTAGAACAATTCCATTCAAGGCCTTTTGAAAGGGCCTTTCATTGTATGCTTCATTGACCCATTTCAGGGCCAATTTGGTGAGTTTTAGGCTTGTCATAATTGATTTCCAGAGTTGGTTTTGCCATGTTAAGTGTTCTTGTTGTATGTGTTGAGTAATCCCTTGCATGGCCCTCCAAAGGAGCTCATCATTTTTGCATGCGTTGGATGCATTTCAGTGGTTATTTGGGGCTTATTTGACATATCATGTTCCTATTTTTGGCTAGTTTGAGGACCTCTCTTATGCTTCATGTACATGCCATGTAAACCATGCTTACTAGCCTAGGTTGCGTGTTGTTTTAGCCCCTCATGTTGGCACCTTTTGGCCATGCCTTGAACTGATATTGTGCTTATTTAGAACTACCCTAGCTCTGTTTTTGGGCCTCGTGGTCGAATGATGTCTATTTTGCATGCTTGTAGTTCAATGCACTTGCCTAGTTTCGAGTTTTAAGGTTCATTGCATGCATATACTGAGGTGTGTCCATGTTTTGGGCCTATTATTCATCATATTTTAGAGCCTGTTTGAATGCCATGTTGCCATGTTTTCATCTCTTTAAATGCGTTTGAGAGTCGGGCTTGTATGCCCCATTTACCGACCATTGAATGAGCTCCATTTCGTTGCATTCCGAGTCATCATTTTAGGCCAATTTCCCACTGTTTCAGACCTGCCCAGGGTCTGTTTGGGGTTGGTTTTGCCCTTTGTGCATCGCTTTGGGTACCTCTAGTGTAACGCACTTCACTAGTTTCGGTTCCCAGGCCTTCTAGCTTGCATTGTGTAGCATGTTTGTATGATTCGGGACCATTGTGCATCATGTTTCAGAGCTGGAATTTTTGTCATTGTATGCCATGTGTCATCCCTTTCCATGCTTTGGTAGAGTGGCATTTGATGCCTTTAGGTTTGATCCCTTGCATTGGGCATGTTTGCATGGGCGTTCTTGTCTGATTTCAATTGTGTATGGCCACTGATTTTGGGCATGGCTGAGGCCTCCATCTTTAGTTTAAGTTCACTTACCATATTGTTCAAAGTTGCTTACTTTGCATCATACTTACATGCTTGTCGCATACTAGTCCTATTACATCTCGCTTGCATACTCAGGTTGCATAGCTTTTTGTGTGCATTCCTTGCCTCTTGATCAAGCATGATAGAGGTTGGGACCTCCTTATGTGTTTTTTGTGCACCTTCATTTGATATTGAAATTGCAAGCTTGGTACCTTTGGCCATCATGCATTGGGATGCATGATTGGTGGCCCGAATATCGAGGGCCACACTCCCATGAGTCAATAGCATGATTGGGAGAGTGGCCATGCATACATTGCTTTGAATTTCCTTTCCATGCACTGTCTGCCCTCTGCTGCTGTCAAAAATAGGTTCTGCAGGAAGCTTTGGCCGGCCGGCCACCTACACTACTGACTGGCCATTCATTGTTGACCGATGGATTTACAAATGGCCGATAACCATCCGGACATGGCCGGTGGTGATCCCACTTGGTCGGTGATGCTCCCCAGTGTCCAGAGAGTGCACCTTGGGAGTTGCACAATTTTCAGAGGAGCAGAGCAGTGTAAATAGAGGCAACAGTGGCATGGCACGGGTTTCCGGGCGAGACGGATCGAGCATGCATCATCTCATCACCCCGAGTCGGGGCTGCGGCCACCCTCCTTCTGCATTTAATTTGTTAATTAATTAGAAGTTTTGTAATACTTAATTAGTAAGAATAGTTAATTATTTATTAGTTTTGTAATATTTATTCGGACTCTCCAAGCGAGGGCAGTTGTGTAATAAGTGTGCGTGAGTGTGTGTATGTCTTCTAACCCCACGTCTTTCTTCCCTTTTATTTACTAGCTTTCGATGGTTAGTATTAGGATATGCTTAATTTAGCATACTTATGATAGCATGTTCGCATACATTCATTTGTCTCGCATGCACCAGGCTTGGCGCATCATACTAACTGCATTGTATTTCGATTCCAAGTTGAATACGTGTTTAGTTGTAGCATCATCATATGCCATCCTTAGAGTAGCCGAGCCTATTGTAGTTGCATCTTGTATGTGTTGCATTAGCCATCTTAACATGAACTAGGATCATGCATATGATTACTAACTAGTTTCCGTTTTGGCTTGGAGTACTCGGTAAGCATTTATGTTTCAGCATCCTTGCATGAGTGTGAGTGTTGCCATGACAGCATGCTTACCATACGGCTAAATACTTATGTGATATAACTGCCTGAATGCCTGTGGGTGAAGGTTGAGTTACTCAAATTGGAACAATGCATTGAATGCGAGTTTTAAAGCCCACTTGAGAGTGGCAAAACTATGTTTTCTAAGTCCACTTTAGGGTGGCAAAACTATGTTTTCTAAGTCCACTTTAGGGTGGCAAAATTCATGTCTTAGCCTACTTGTGGGTAGCATCATCAAACCATTTTCAAATAAACAAACATGACATGTTTCGTTCCAATTTAGGCGACTTAGTCTATACTTGTTTGCTGTGCGCATCACGTAGTAAATCTAGGCTAATAACCGGAATAAGAACGCATAATGTTTTCAAAACTAGATATCATGGTTAGTAGAGGCCGATCTTTGATCGGCGCGAGCGGGGGTGCTCATAGCTGACCTTCCCCAATCGTACCCAAGTTTCCGAGCGGAGGCAACTTCGGTGATGACGGACACGTGGCCTTAGGCAAATGAGTCAGGGTTTCCTAAATTTTCCCAAAAATAAAATATTTAGGTGGCGACTCTGTATCTGGCAAAGCAGTCCATGTTTGGCACTTCTTTTCTATAAAAAAATTTGTTTTTCTCAAAACTATTTGCCGAATTTGGACTCTTTAGTTCAGATTAAGAACCGTGACAATTTGAGAGTCTGAATTGTAGTGGACCCAATATGAACAGAACGGGACTCATCCTCCCAGGGCGTTCGGGGACGTCTACAGTGACCACACTCCTTATCATGTTTAAAGTTCAAAGGAGTGTAGTGCTCGGCTCTCGAGCCATCAATCACGCGTCTCAATGCATGATGGCCAAAGAGGCCGAGTTGCACAAATCAATGTCAATGAATGCACAAATAACACATAAATGCCTTGACCTCTATCATGCATGATCAAGAGGGTCGCCGACTGAGAAATGAGGCACGTTTCATCACTTTGAGCATGAAACGTGCGACATTCCTCGTGTTTGGATTGACGTCCAACTCCAAACACAATGTAAAGTATATAACATTCTAAACACAATGTAATGCATGCACACACAATGCAATGCAACATGATCAACCTATCAATACTAATGACATGCATACATAATGCAATGCAACATAAGCATGCAAACTACACGCTAGCCTACCAATGCTAGAATAGCATGCACAAGATTCCAACACATGAAAAATGCATGCATGGCAAGTTAGAAGCTTAAGGCATCAAAGCTAGTAAAGAGCAACATACAAGAGGCATGCGAAACAATGCTCAATGGACTTAAACCAAATATGGACAGACCTCAATCATGCCCAAAACAGTGGCCAAAATGCTATGAAATGATGGCGTGAAAGCAAGAAAATGCATGCACATGCATTGGTCCATCAACTAATCATAAGAGCACAACTCTCAAAATTGCTCAAGGAGTGACAAATGTGGAAGTGTGACAACACCATAAGCTCTGAAATCATGTATGAAATGATGCCAAATCATTCAAGCAACACAAGCATAGCATGCTAGGAGGCTCAAAGCTTGAAACTAGTATAGGCACTTGCACTATAGCTATGTAATACATGAAGCATATGGTCAAGGCAACCCAAAACAGTCCTAGAACATGTCAAAATGAGTCTAAAACATGCATGGAGCATCACTAAAACAAGCTAGCATGAAGGGCATGAAGCATGGATTTGCAAGGCTAATAAGGAGTATTACACTACACCTATCAAAACCGAGCATGAGGTGACTTCAACAACAAAAATCAGAGTTGTATCATGGCAAAACAAGACCAAAAATACACTGATATGGTAGCCCACAAGCCTAGGTAAGATGGCATGCATATAGGCTCATATTTGAAGCATAAAGCACAAACCCTCCAAAGTATTGAAAGAGTGATAGATGTGAGGGCATGACCATGAACCATGCTCCGAAATCACATAACAAATGATGCCAAATCATGCAAATAGCCCAAGCAATGCATGCTAGTGACTCAAAAACTCAAAACTAACAAGCTAGAATGCATTATGGCTATACAAAGCAAGTCATGCATGACCAAAACAACATGAAACAGAGCTAAAGCATGGTAAAACATGAACAAAAACTTGTTGGAGTTGAGCCAAAATCATGCTAGAATGATGGTCCAAAGCATGATGTATGTTAAGCTAATGAATCGAATTGCACTACAAGTGCAAGGAGCATGCAAGAGGCTATCAAACTAACCCTAAAAAGAGTTATGGCATGCCAAAATACACCAAAAATGGGCTGAGACTAAGCCAACACATGCTAGAATAACAAGCTTAGGCATGCAAGGCTAGCAAAGAGGATTTACACTACAAGTGCATAAAGCATGCAACCAATGATCAAACAAGCCAAAAATATAGTTATGGCAGGTCTAAGAAGTCACAAAAATGAGCCTAAACAAAACCATAAAGAAATAAAAACACATGCTCATTTGGTTGGCCATCAACACTAGCAAGCAAGACAAGAGCAGAGGGGACCACCCTCTCCTATTTGGGCCCTCAAAATAGGGTTTTTACGATTGAAAATTCTCTGGATTTCAGTGGTTAAAAGGCCACAAAAAGATAGTTTCAAAAGCTTAGGAAGTTGGCTCTAAAGGCTTTACAAGCCAAAGAGCAAAGGGAGAGACAACCCCCTAGCCAAACAAGGCACAAACCAACACTTTTAAGGCTGAAAAACAGAGGAAAAATAGATGTTTTTGTAGTTCAACACCACCCCAAAAACAGCCCCAAAACAATGGAAAAATGGTGGTGAAGCAAGTGTGCAAAACAAATACAAAAGAGGAGAGTTATACCTCTTGATGCATAGCAGAAAAACAACATCTTTCTTAGCTCAAATGGCCTTCCAACAGCCCAAAAATAAGCTCCAAGGGACCTCAGCCCATAGATATGCAACTTTGATAAAGGATGCCTAGGCAAACTAGTTGTATTTCTCAACTTCTATGCACTTCTATGCACCAAAGGGCAAGAGAGAGAGGCTTTAGAGAGAGAGGCAGAGATTTTGCTCTGAAAATTTTGTAGAGAGAGAGGGAGTTTAGTGAGAGAAGCTCTCAAACTTGTTCAAGAAGTTCTAAGTCTTCAAAAATATGAGATATAGGTTCATATATAGCAATTCAAGAGCTTTTGGTAAAAAATATCTGAGTTAGGACAGCTGGAGCTTGCTGGAAACAGCTGGAGGAGAAATATCTTCAAAAAATTTGAATTTGTGTCACTCTTGGCCAACCGGCCATCTTTGGTGCCGATCTGCTACTTGTGATGGCCGATCAGCCGTCTCCATGGCCGACTGTGCACATTTGTGGCCGATAAGACATTCTGCTCTGCAGGTCCAACTTCAAACGGGCATAACTCCTTCATATGGACTCCTTTTTAGGTCATTCTTGTGTCCAAATTGAAGCCCCAGAAGTAAGATTTCCAATGGTGGCAACCTTGCATCAAAATTCCAAATGTGAAAAAGTTATGCCTCTTTTAGTGAAGATTGCTCAGTTTCAGCTCAACCAGAATGATGCCCAACTTCAACAAATCATATCTCCCCCATTCGGACTCAGGTTTAGGAGATTCTTGAGTGAAAAATGAAGCCCCGAAAGTCTTCTTTCCAACGGTGGTAGCCTCATAGCTTAAATCCAAGTGCATAGATAGATAGGCATGATTTAGCGAGGACCGCTCGACTCTCTCTTAGCGATTCATACCCAACTTCTTCCTCAACTAGGTTTCTTCCCTCCACTCCTCTTTTCTTCAGCTCCAAACCCCTAAAAAAGGTGTTTTGAAAGATTTTTCAAAGATTTCATCTCTCTTTCATTCATTTCCACTTTGTCCTCGCTCGATTTATCGAAAAGCGCAACGTTTCACGAAATGCGAGCCTCGGAACATCGTAGGAACTTTATCTCAAAAATATTTTGAAAGAGAGGGTTTTAAGGTCTAAAAATCATTCAAAATAGCTTTGGTCCAAAATGAGGTGTAAGGTTGGGGTTGGGATTTGACTCTCTCCTTGCCAAAGAAACCGAACCTTTGCACTGCACAACTTCCAACACTAAGTAAACCATTAGTAACGCCCAAGTCTTAAGGGCGGTCAAAAATTAGGTGTCTACACATACCTTGTCCGAAAAGAAGTCTTCTCAGCATCATCGGCTTTAACCTTGAGCTGATGGTAGCCCGACCTGAGATCAATTTTAGAAAAGACTCGTGCTCCCTGTAACTGATCAAAAAAATCATCAATCCTCGGCAATGGATACTTATTCTTAATGGTTACCTTGTCCAGTTCTTGGTAATCAATACAAAGACAAAGTGCACCATCCTTTTTCTTAACAAATAAAACTGGCGCTTCCCAAGGTGAAGTGCTCAGCCTAATAAAACTCTTATCCAACAACTCTTGTAATTGCACTTTCAATTCTTTAAGCTCAACTGGGGCCATCCTGTAGGGTGTTTTGGGGACAGGCTGGGTTCCCGGTATAACGTCAACAGTAAATTCTATTTCCCTATCGACTAAGTGGCCAGGCAAATCATTTGGAAAGACGTCGGGGAATTCATTAACAATTGGGATATCGGCCAATTCAATGTTTCCATTCAGATTACTTAGTACACTACACAAATAACCTTGACACCCTTTTTGGATCAACTTATAAGTCTTCATGGATGAGATCAAGTAAGGTGGGGATACTACTCCCTTACCCTGAAATGTAACCTCGGTTTGGTTTGGGGGTTTCAATGTGACACTTTGGGAAACACAATTAATGGATGCACGATTAACTACTAACCAATCCATTCCCAATATAACATCAAAACGAGTCATGTTCAACGGCATCAAATCAACTAGTAATTCAACATTACCAATCACAACAACACATGCTCTATAAATTGATGCAATAGTCATAGTTCTTCCAGATGGAGTAGACACAGATAACAAATAACCAAGGGGTTGTAGTTCCCTATTTAACTTCTTAGCAAACTTAGCAGATACAAAGGAATGTGTAGAACCCGAATCAATCAATATATAAGCATCTTGAGAGAAAATTGGAAGGGTACTTGACACTACTGTCTCGGCACTCTAAGTGTCTCCTGGCACTAATGCAAAAACTCTACCCTGCCTCATTTGTCCTTTCCCGACATTGCCTTTCTGTGCAGAACCCAAAGCACCCCCATTTTTCTTACCATCATTAGTCTTTGTCTTGGGACAGTCTTTAACACGATGACCCATCTCACCACATTCAAAACAAGCTCCAGACGCCCAACGACAAACTCCAAAATGTGGCTTCCCACAACTTGAGCATGTCGGCCTAGTACCACTTCCCTAATTTGAGTTGCTTGAACTGCCCGCATTTGCCTTCTTCTTGGCATCAACGATGTTCGGTGGCTGTCATAATTTTGTCTCTTTCTCTGGCTCTCTCCTGAACTCTGATATCTGTTTAAGTTAGCTTATGCCATGATGGCTTTGTCCAACACTCCAGTGTAAGTCGGCATGTTGAGCATATTAACCCGATCTTGTATCGGTCCACGAAGCCCACTCTCAAACTTCCTAGCTTTTCTATATTCGTTATTGACCATGTGAGGTGCATATCTAGGCAACTCGGTGAAAGCGCGATCATATTCAGCCACTATTCTGTTGCCTTGTGTCAAAGTCTGGAATTCTGTGGTCTTGCGATCTCGGACACTAAGGGTAAAATGTTTATCATAAAATAACTCCAAAAATCTAGCCCAAGTCAAACCCAGATTACCTTCTCGGATCATCATCCACCACCTACGAACGTCGTGGTCCAATGTGAAAGTTGTCAATGACACTTTCTGAGCATCGGTGCTAGGAAAGATCTCAAACAACTTCTCCATTTCCAAAACCCACGCTTCGGCTTTCAACGGCTCTATACCCCCATGGAATCTTCGCGGATTCATTTTCTTGAATTCTTTAATCAAAGTTACCGTGCCATCCCCATATAAAGCTGGCTGTAGGGGCACTTGTGGCACTGAAGGAGGTGGAGGAGGAGGAGGTGGAGCTGAATTTCGGCTGTTTGTCTACTCAGCCTGAGTAGAGGTAGTACTAGTGTTCTGTTGCCTTGTTTTCCTCAACTCACAGGCCAAACCTTCAACTAGCCTTTCTAATTTGTCCAACCTGTTCTCAGAATGATCTTGTCTAACTGGAGGCCTTCCCCTTCTCATGATGCTAGAGGTATGCAAAATGTGACTCTTAAACAAGATGAACAAATAGACAAGTAGGCAAGTAACAAATAAGTACGCTGAGATGATGCACACCTTGTCAAATAGCAAGCAATATGATGCAATCCTAACATCATTCTAAAGGAAATCCTATGCTCTTTGGGACTAAAAGTGTGTGAATAACGTACTATAAGGAACCAATGCTTTGATACCAATCTCTCACGACCCCATTCCGCTCCTAGTAGAATGGTGCCATGATGGCCAGTAATCCGAGATTACCAAAGCCCAACTTACAAAGTTGCACACAATCAGAGTATACATATGGGGCTTACATGTGCGGAAGCAATAAATTTAAATCTAAGTAGTCCATAAGAGCTGTGCATAGATCTAATGAAATGTCATACATCGTAATCATGGTTTTACACCTCGAATACAACACAAAATAAAGTACATATTATATCTTGATCAAAAGGCTTCTCAAGTCGAAATATACAAAGACATGAATTACAACTAAGAAGTATAATCTTCAAGATGCTAGCAAAACATGAATCAAAACATCTTCCAAACAAAGCTTAGGCAACAAAGCCTTCTTGCTCATCACCTACATATATACAAAGGGGAGGGTGAGCTTGGATATTCAGTGAATGATATAAGAAATAAAGGTTTGAATGAATGATATCCGAGATCTTTATCAAAACAGTACATATCATAGCTTGTACAAAATCAAGGGATGAACCAAGTTCATCTATGAAAGTCTTTCAAAGCTTCAAGGGATGCTTACTAGCATCAACATAATTCAACGGATGACATTCCTGACAAAACAAGGGAATAATCGACACGGAATCAATTAGACAAACCCACCCGTACAAGACCATCGGTGGCAAGGGAGATATCTCAAACAAGGGTACTAGTTGCATTATAGTCCCTTAGCACTAAGGTGTAAACACCCCATTTTTGACCGACCTTAAGACTCAGACATCACTGATTGAGCGCTTGGTGATGTTGCATAATGTGCTCGTTCAGAAGTTTCAGAGTTGCGGCCGTGAGCCCTGCCTCCAGACTTCCGAACCCTCTTTTGTGCTTTGCCTCGGTTTGCGAACCAGGCTTGATTTTCTTTGTTTCTTTTCCTGAGGGGAGGGAGAGGTCCCGCAGACCATCTCTCAGTGGCCGTGGGCTACATTTGGTGGCCGTAGGCCATTTTGCCCATTTCGGAGTCCGGTTCCCGGTTTTCAGAGCCGTCAGGCCGCGTGCCTCGGTTCGGGACCGCCTAACCACCTCCGTTTGCTCTAG
>NW_021027681.1:418910-444539 GCF_004153795.1 Camellia sinensis
CTTGTGACCCAGCTGGCCACACTTGTAACAAGCAAACTCCCCCTGATTGCCTCTCCCCGAGCCTGCACTCGGCACTGGAAAGGTCGATCTAGAAACTGCTCCCTGAGACTGCTGAGGGTTATAACCCCTCTGCTTCCTGCCATCACCCTGACCATCCTGGCTCCTCTTGGAGCCCTTCTGTTCTTCCTCCTCTTCTTGCATCATAATTTCCATATGAGCAGCAGCATCTACCAGGTGTCTATACTCTCGGATGTAAGACCCACCAACTCTCAACTTGAGGCCCCGCCTCAACTTCCTCTCAAACTCATAGCAACGGCGTTCCTCAAACTCCACCAGTTCAGGTGCAAACCTGGACAGACTGGTAAAAGCAGCCTCAAACTCGGCCACTGACAAGCCCTGCTATTTAAGCCGGCTAAATTGATCCCTCAGCTTCTCCCTAGCTGCTGCAGACAAAAACCTCTCTTGAAAAGCATTTACAAACGCCTCCCAAGTACCACCAACACGAGCCTTCTCATACTTCCACCATTGACCCGCATCTCCCTTCAGTTGAAAGGATGCCAAGGTCACTTTCAGTGCTCCGTCCTCAATGCCAAGCATCTCGAACGTCTTACTCATTTGCTCTAGCCACTCATCGGCCTTCAGTGGCTCCTTCGGATCCCCGATAAACTCATCCGGATTCGACCGGAAAAACTCCCTTTTCAAGAAAGAAGGCCCTGCCTCAGCTACCTGGTTCCCAGCTCTAAGAATACCCAAAGCTCCTGCTATCTCTCTGGCCAAGGCACCCATGGCCTGCTGACCCACTGGCTCGGCCACATTGGCCTGGCCAACTCCCTCCTGCACTGCCGGAATCTCCTCCGGTAAAGGTACTTCCTGCCTCGCAGGTCTACCACGCCTAGCACCTCTTCCTCGTCCTGACATCCTAATAAAGGTAATACAGAACGTTAGCACATTCACAAATGTGCCAAAACTAAACACTCACGTCCTAATGCATGGACAACTGTAATTCACTCCACGTAAGCACATAAGCACATAAGCATTTACGAATTAGTCCCGAGGCGTTACTAGAGTTCCTGTTAGAAACAGCATTGATCAAGTGCTTTTCCAACAAGACTCCCAGCAACCCAAGGATCCAATCAACATCCTAGAAATTAAATCCCATGCCCACATAGTCACATAAGCATGTTATCAGTTATCAGTTTAGCACATAGCATATGACACTACATCTAAGTCTCTTATCAAGCGAGACAAACCCATTGTGATATTAATCACAGGCGTTACTAGAGTTCCGGTTAGAAACAGCATTGATCAAGTGCTTTTCCAACAAGACTCCCAGCAACCCATGGATCCAATCAACATCCTAGAAACTAAATCACATACCCAAATAACCACATAAGCATGTTATCAATTAAGCACATAGCATATGACACTTCATCTAAGTCTCTGTCAAGCGAGACAAACCCATTGTGATCCTAATCACTTCCCACGTACCCAAAGTATTCGAACCCGGTACGCTCTGATACCAAGTTGTAACGCCCTCAAAAAAATGACATTAAACCCACCAAATAAGACATTCATTGACATATGAAATAACCACATTCTTCTATTCATCAGAGTTTTATTACAAAAGTATTAGATGTTAACAACAAAAGCAAAATGCCCTACGGGCTTACAGCTTTCCAAGTTAACACTTGGTTACAACAAAAGAGTACTAACTCATTTACGCATTAAGCCCTTGGCTTGAATTTACATGTAATACATCAAAAATAAACGACAAAAGTATGTCCGCCTCTAGCCTCCCAAGCTATGTCCTTGGAGGTGGCATGCTACCTGTAAAAGAAATAAGACAACAAAAGTGTGTCCGCCTCTAGCCTCCCAAGCTATGTCCTTGGAGGTGGCATGCTACCTGTACCTGAAAATGATATTCCCATATAGGGTGAGCCACAGCCCAGTAGAGATATGCTAAACACAGTATGAGCAATGACTAAGACATTAGCAATTGATAAGTGTTCAATTTCCATAAACCAATTCATAATCCATTTCCATTTCTTATCAATTTCACAATTTTCATTAATGGCTCAGAACCTGGCCAACCACTTATATGAGACCAAGACTCATATTAAACGTTTTCCATTTTCACAATAGATAAACACACAGGTTATATCAATATCTCAACAGATAAGCATACAAGCTATATCCACATTTCAACAGATATGCATATTAGCTATATCAACACTTCCCATGACAAGCATATGAGCTGTATCAACACTTCCAATGACAAGCATATGAGCTGTATCAACACATTATCTGACAAGCATATGAGCTGTATCAGTGGAGTCCATTCCCTATCTCCTCCTACATCACATCCGGTTTAGAGGTCCATCCCTTATCTTCCCCTAAACCGTGGAGTACATCCCCTATATCCTCCCACACACACAATGCATATATACACAAAGGTCATATACACAATCAATCAATACATAATATTAATGTATTCTATCAACCGTCACACTCTATGACATATCCAATTGATTAGTTTTAGTTTGCCTAATCATCATGCATTGTCTACAACAATCAAAACTACCCTCCACCGGTAGCCCAAGCAGTTATTTCTAAACAGATAATAAAAGCTCCAATAGATAAAATATCAATGTTTTCAAAAGTGGGCGATTAACAAATCCAACTCCACTATTTTACCATATAATGAGTCAATTTCATTATTTCCAACTCAATTCCAAATATCAACATTTTTCCCAATTTAATTATACCAATTAATTTACACAACGAATTAGGGCTTTCTCTCCTATTTTCCAATATTGACCCAATGGTCCATATATCAACAATCAACATCAATACCGCTATTTTGAAACTCAAAATACTTACTTTAGAATCAAAATAATAAAACCCTCTTTGACATTTTGAAACCCTAAGTCCCAAAATCTCCAAACTTCAACACTTAATCAAAATCACCAAAAATCTATGTTAAAGACCATAATTGTGAGTAGGAATCCCTACCTCAATTTCGGAGCCCAAGAGGAGAAGATGTAGAAAACTAAAATGCTCCAAACTCCAAGATTCACGGATCAAAACGAAGCCCTCGACGATCAACACAACTTTTACAAAGGGCAAAGAGAAGAAAAGCACTCTAACTAGATCAAACCCTCGAGAGAAGGGAATTTCTAGACAGAGAGGCTCTCAAAATATCTTTTTAGAAAGTAGGAGAGAGAGAGAAAGTGTAGAAAGTGATTAAAAAATGCCTAGCTGCCCTCTGTTATACGACATTCTCGCTCGAGCGGAAAACACAACGCTCGAGCGTCAAGAACAAAAATCTGGACACGCTCGAGCGCAATAAGGCTCGCTTGAGCGCCAAGACACAAGAGTAAAGCACATCCGCTCGAGCGCGAAAACTAGTCCGCTCGAGCGTAGATTTCCCCCTCCCAGAACTTATACCTAGGAAGTACTACCCGCTCGAGCGCCAATAAACCCGCTCGAGCTCCACCGTTCGAGCGTAAACAAACCCGCTTGAGCGCAACAATCACATCTGCAGAAGTTTTGCAGGAACCCGAAATACTGGAGGTGTGCAATACCTGCTCGAGCGCAAGAAGACCCGCTCGAGCGGATCGCCTAAAAACTGAACAACAAGGAATTGAAACCAAGGCCTAACCAACCTGTAACAACCCTGTTCAAAACATCCTAAAACTCAATCAAGTGGAATTGAAGGACGACAACAAGATAGATACCACTACCAACTTCACGGAACCGAGTCCGGAATACAACAGAACAGTAAAGGGACAACCGGGATCGCTATATGTTTGGTCTAAATATATTTGTTTTCAATTTTAAAAAAAAATAAAATTTAGTTAAATTATTTATATTTTTTAATATATAAAATATTTAAAATAATCGTTAAATTGGAAAAAAGAAGAAACAATAATTTAAAATTTAAATAATGATTTTAATTATTTATTTTAATAATTTTTATTGTATCGTTCCATAAAAGTGTTACTTAAATCAACACATATACTAATTTTAAATAAATTATTTATGTGTATTTTAATAATTTTAGCTCTATCATATTATAAAAATGTAACTTACATAAATATATGTAATAAATTTTATAAAAATAAATATTTTTAATATTTAATTTTTAAAAAAAGTGAAAAAAGTATAATAAAATTAGGAGCGCTTTTTCATAAATCCCTTTTCACATACTTATGTTCCATTTAGTTTACATTATTTTTTTATATTTCAATAAGTCCTATGAGTGACACAGTTATCAAAATACCCCTAATAATATTCACATTTACAGTGTGAATGTTATTTTTCTTTTCAAAAACTATTTTCACACATACACACACACACACACACACAAAAACACCCATCATTTTTTTTCCCCCTCTTGAGAACATTGGAAATAAAATGAACAATGAAAACATACCAAACAACCCCTAATTGTGGGAATAGCTCGTCTCCATATTATTATCATTCATATTCTTTCATACTTCATTTTTTGAGTCCCACTCTAGAACGACAACAATCCAAATTGACCATTTTGTAAATCTCGTGGTGATTATAATTTGTATAAAATATTAATTTTGTCGGCTATCAATAAATTGATGAACGGAACGTATTTTTTTTTATATATAAATTAGACAGTTTAAGTTTAAACTCATACACAGTTGTCGTATATTTAAAAATAAAATATAATTTGTTCGTATGTCTAGTGATGTCCAATTAAATTATTTTTTTACAAAATTCATTTTTATTTTTTGGCTTTGAGATGAACAATTCGGATATCATTGTAGGGATGATAGTGGTATGGAGATCCATGTGAGATTTGTACTCTTATTTATTCTTATTTTTCACTAATTTTCTTTTTGTTGTCGAACAAAAAAAAAAAAAAACAAGGAGATTTACGGACATATCCTATTCATTAGACTTATTTATCTATAAGTCTTTTTTTACCTATTGATATTCTTAAAAAATGTTGGAGCAAAATAAATATTTTAAAACTTATTGGTGCATTAAAAAATATACAAAATTTATATATATATATATATATATATATATATTTAAGTTCAACTTAAAATGTGAACCGTTAAAAGAAAAAATTTTGTTCAGACAGATACACTGAAAGACTTGGGGGTGAAGGTTGCAAGACGGCAATATCATGGAAATAAATGTTGATGGTGCTGACCCAGAAAGTCCACTGCGTCCCTCTCTTCTAAGAAATAATTGCTAGGTATCATCATCGGGTCGGTTGCAACATTGAAAAGCAATCAATTTGAACATATTTTAAAGGACTGGCTTTCTCCAGTGCGCAATTTAGATTGGAAGTTATTGTTGACTATGAATTCTGTTCCGAAAATTCAAAATTTTAATTTTGTAAGATATTTTTTCGTATTCATGAAATATATAAAATCAATATGATTATCGTAACCTCATTATTTTATTGCGTTTATCTAACAAAAAAAAAAGATTTGTTTTCAAAAATACATTTGTCGTCCATTTTTTCTTTTTTTTTTGGAAACAAATACAATAAAATGGAGATGCTACAATTATCAAATTAATCTAATTTTTTTGATAAACAATATACATGAAGGGACCTATAACATGAACAGTTCGAATAATTAAAACAAAACCCGTTGTAAGCCCCATGGACTCAGCCAACATAGTCCAATCCAGACGTGGACTAGAGAGAAGCTCAATTCTATTTTAAAAGTTTTTAAATCAAACTTAAACAACATGCTACTTGACTCAACTTGGTTATATGATCTATAAAAAAGCATGCTACTCGTGATTAACTTGATTAAAGTTCATTTGAAATTGATTCGAAACCTAAACCAGTTAAATTTAAATATATTTTAAATCCCGTTAAGTTTTCAAATCAAACATAAATAATGTAGTACTTGATTCAATTCATCTAACCAAATCAGTTTTTCCATTTATTTAGGCAGACCGGAGGATTTAAAACTTACATGTTAATTAAAAAATGGAAATTTTATTTTGCCTCTCAAACTATACATCGATGACCAATTTAACCCCTGTACTTTTTATAATTTTAATTTTACACCTAAACTATTCAATTTTGGATCAATTTCACTTCTACCGTTAGCTACGGTCTGTAATTAGAAGGCACTTGCAGCCATCTTCATTTGAGATTTCATTTTACCTCTCAAACTATCTCCAAAATATTAATTAGACCCCTAAACAATATGAAGTTTGGGGTGAGGGTCTAATTAATTTTTTTGAGAAGAAGGATTCATGTAGCCGACCCCATTTGATGGAACTTAAGGCTTTGTTTGATTTGGTTAGTTTGGGGGCAAGATGAAATTTCAAACAAAATTTCGATGTCATGTCAGCAATTTCTGTTTGATTATAAATGGTAGCTAACTGCAGGGGTAAAATTGATCCACAATCAAATAGTTTAGGTATAAAATTGAAATTATAAGTACATGGATTAAATTAATCATTAAAATATAATTTGGGAGGTAAAATGAAATTTTCTCAAAATCTCAACAATCTATCACCCTTCAGTTTCTCATACCATGGAAAAAATTTCAAGAATTGGATTTTTTTTGGATACATGGCTCAATTATCGTTGTAAAATTATTCATTATTGTTTAAAAATGAGTAAAAAGCCTCCAATAATTTCAACTGTTGCATGTCTATATCATTGATTTGTTTAGGAATCAACTAATTAATACTCAATCTATTATCACTTTAAATAAATTTAAAAATAATATTTTAGAAGCTAACATTATATATCATATACCATATATCATATATCGTATATAATATAAATAGGGGCAAATTATACTTTGCACCAAATCTCACTTTAATTCTTACACATGAAATCATGACAGTTAACTCCCTACACTTCTGGTCAAATCTCACTTTGGTCCTTGCACATGAAATTGTGACAGTCAATCCCCTGCACTTTTACTCAAATCCCACTTTGGTCCCTCCATAAGTGTCAATGTCTCTCTTATGTTATTTCATTTTTAACAATTTCCAGTCATGTGACGAAAATATGACTACAAAATGAGGGTAAGAGAGGAAAATCATTCGTGTTTCCCACCAATACACTTTGTCCTATGTGATAAGAACATGAGAGTTATATATAATAAAATACGCGCGTGTGTGTATAATAAAAATTGCAATGAAAAGGTAAGAAAGTAGAGCTTTTGAAATAATAAAAAAAATGCGATAAAGAAATCAAAGAGAAAGAAAAATTAATAGACAGAAGACTGTGTTACTTTAAAAAATAGAGTTTCGTGATTCCAATTTATGCAAAACCCTAGTTCATCTTCTAAATTGTTCACAATATGCATTTTGTTTTAGCCTAATAAGATCATATTTTGATGTAAATTTTGGGGTAAAGTGTTTATTGATGGAAAATGTATATGATTTTTCTTTCTTACCATCATGTCGTAGTCACATTCTTATCACATGCTTAGATTCTGTTAAAGATTTAAATAATCGAGTAACAAAAATGGGACATTGACATATGTGTAGGGATTAAAGTGATATTTTACCAAAAAAAATAAGGGATTGACTGTCACAATTTCATATGCAAGGACCAAAGTGAGATTTGACCAGAAGTGTAGGGAGTTAACTGTCATGATTTCATGTGTAAGAATTAAAGTGAGATTTGGTGCAAAGTATAATTTGCCCCTATTTATATTATATACGATATATGATATATGGAATATGATATATAATGTTAGCTTCTAAAATATTATTTTTAAATTTATTTAAAGTGATAATAGATTGAGTATTAATTAGTTGATTCCTAAACAAATCAATGATATAGAGATGCAACAGTTGAAATTATTGGAGGCTTTTTACTCATTTTTAAACAATAATGAATAATTTTACAACGATAATTGAGCCATGTATCCAAAAAAAATCCAATTCTTGAAATTTTTTCCATGGTATGAGAAACTGAAGGGTGATAGATTGTTGAGATTTTGAGAAAATTTCATTTTACCTCCCAAATTATATTTTAATGATTAATTTAATCCATGTACTTATAATTTCAATTTTATACCTAAACTATTTGATTGTGGATCAATTTTACCCCTGCAGTTAGCTACCATTTATAATCAAACAGAAATTGCTGACATGACATCGAAATTTTCTTTGAAATTTCATCTTGCCCCCAAACTAACCAAATCAAACAAAGCCTTAAGTTCCATCAAATGGGGTCGGCTACATGAATCATTCTTCTCAAAAAAATTAATTAGACCCTCACCCCAAACTTCATATTGTTTAGGGGTCTAATTAATATTTTGGAGATAGTTTGAGAGGTAAAATGAAATCTCAAATGAAGATGGCTGCAAGTGCCTTCTAATTACAGACCGTAGCTAACGGCAGAAGTGAAATTGATCCAAAATTGAATAGTTTAGGTGTAAAATTAAAATTATAAAAAGTACAGGGGTTAAATTGGTCATCGATGTATAGTTTGAGAGGCAAAATAAAATTTCCATTTTTTAATTAACATGTAAGTTTTAAATCCTCCGGTCTGCCTAAATAAATGGAAAAACTGATTTGGTTAGATGAATTGAATCAAGTACTACATTATTTATGTTTGATTTGAAAACTTAACGGGATTTAAAATATATTTAAATTTAACTGGTTTAGGTTTCGAATCAATTTCAAATGAACTTTAATCAAGTTAATCACGAGTAGCATGCTTTTTTATAGATCATATAACCAAGTTGAGTCAAGTAGCATGTTGTTTAAGTTTGATTTAAAAACTTTTAAAATAGAATTGAGCTTCTCTCTAGTCCACGTCTAGATTGGACTATGTTGGCTGAGTCCATGGGGCTTACAACGGATTTTGTTTTAATTATTCGAACTGTTCATGTTATAGGTCCCTTCATGTATATTGTTTATCAAAAAAATTAGATTAATTTGATAATTGTAGCATCTCCATTTTATTGTATTTGTTTCCAAAAAAAAAAGAAAAAATGGACGACAAATGTATTTTTGAAAACAAATCTTTTTTTTTTGTTAGATAAACACAATAAAATAATGAGGTTACGATAATCGTATTGATTTTATATATTTCATGAATACGAAAAAATATCTTACAAAATTAAAATTTTGAATTTTTGGAACAGAATTCATAGTCAACAATAACTTCCAATCTAAATTGCGCACTGGAGAAAGCCAGTCCTTTAAAATATGTTCAAATTGATTGCTTTTCAATGTTGCAACCGACCCGATGATGATACCTAGCAATTATTTCTTAGAAGAGAGGGACGCAGTGGACTTTCTGGGTCAGCACCATCAACATTTATTTCCATGATATTGCCGTCTTGCAACCTTCACCCCCAAGTCTTTCAGTGTATCTGTCTGAACAAAATTTTTTCTTTTAACGGTTCACATTTTAAGTTGAACTTAAATATATATATATATTTAAAAAAAAAACATTGGTTGGATTGCTGTAGGAAATTTCATATTATAATATTGTATACTACCTTGATAAAAATAATTGATCCATCATTTAAAAAAAAACATGTCAAAGTGGCTTACTGTGCTCTGCACTGCTCTTGTGTGGTGTTGCTATTTCTGCAGTATCCCTGCTGCCACTTCTATGGCAAATAATGTGACAGATAGAGTTGCATTGGTGGAATTCGGCTGCAATTGTTCAAGACCCATTTGGTGCCCTCTCTTCCTGGAATCATTCACTCCACTACTGCCACTGGAACGACATTTTGTGTAGTCATTGCCAACATCCTGATAGAGTCATTGGGATAACTCTAATGTCCCAAGGCCTGGTTGGATTGCTTTCACCTCATATAGGAAACCTCTCCTTCCTCAAAAGTATCGTTCTTCCAAACAATAGTTTCCACGGCCCAATCCCACAGGAGATTGGTCGCTTGTTTCGACTACAAACAATAGAATTAAGCAACAATTCGTTCGGAAGTGGAATACCAAACAACCTTTCTCATTGCTCAAAACTTGAATATCGGGACTTCATCAACAACAATCTAACTGGAAACATCCCAGCTGAGTTGGGCTCTTTGTCAAGGCTTCGAACTTTAGCCTTGAATATAAACAAGCTTTCACGTACCATCCCTCCTTCCATTGGAAACCTCTCATCTCTTTCCTATCTCGATTTATCAGAATGTAATTTGCATGGGGAGATTCATGGGGAAATTGCTAGGTTCCATCTGGCCTTTACAAGATCTCCTCCATCATTGCATTATCAGTAGCCATTAACCATCTTGAAGGAAATATTCCTCATGATATAGGATCCACACTTCCTAATCTCAAGTTTGTTTATTTTTCGAAAAATTTGTTTACTGGAACACTTCCTACTTCACTGTCAAACGCTTCAAAACTTGAAGATATATACTTCCCTGAAAATGATTTCAGCGGGACAATGGCGAGAGATCTTCGAAAACATCTGGGTCTTCGATGGAAAGGTGTTTTTAAAAATCAGTTGCAGGATGACCTCACTTTTATTTCGTCTCTAACAAATTGCACCAGTTTACAATTGATTGATGCGGGTAACAATCTTTTTAGAGGTTCATTGCCTGACTCCATAGCTAATCTCTCCACATATCTTAGCTAGATAGATTTGAGGTTTAATCAAATACATGGAAGCATTCCTTCAGGCATTGGGAACCTCCTCAACCTCACTCAGTTATCTATGGCAGTGAACAATCTTGTCGGCCCTATTCCATCATCCATCGACAGACTTCATAAGCTGTGTACTCTGTTCTTAGAGCAGAACAAGTTCACAGAACTTCCATCTTCGATTGGTAATTTGACTTCGTTGATTACTCTCAACTTGGGAGAAAACGACATCCATGGAAGCATACCTCCGAGTTTGGGCAATTGTCATAACTTGTTGGAATTACACCTTTACAACAATAATCTCAATGGTTCAATACCCCCTGAAATTATGAGTCTCTCGTCCATTTCAAAATTCCGCTGGTTAGGTCACAATGCACTAACTGGTTCCCTACCATCAGAAGTTGGGTATTTGAAAAATTTTGCAAACATGAATGTGTCTTATAATAAATTATCAGGACCCATACCAAACACTCTAAGCAATTGTTTTAGTCTGGAATGGCTTCACTTGGAGGCTAATTCATTTGAGGGAGAGATACCTCAAAGCTTGAAACTGATGAGGGGCTTAAGAGTATTGGATCTTTCGCACAACAATTTGTCGGGGCTGATCCCAAGTTATCTAGGTGAGTTTCAACTAGATATGTTGAATTTGTCTTTTAATAAACTACACGGACAAGTTCCCATACAAGGAGTGTTTGGAAATTCAGGTGCAATTTCAATTGTTGGAAATAATGATCTATGTGGAGGTATTGCAAAATTAGACCTTCCTCCTTGTTCATCCTCCTACTCAAGCAAGAATAAGCTCTCTCATAGGACAAAAGTGATCCTAGTGGTGGTTGGTGTTGTGATATTTTTATCTTTGTTAGTTAGCTTCTTTATATTTCTTCAACTGTATCATGTTTCAAAAAAGGTGGCTTCTTCCACGCCATCAATCATGCATCAATTTTTGAGGGTTTCTTATGCAAATCTTCTCAAAGCCACCAATGGATTCTCAAAGGCTAATCCAATTGGTGTTGGGAGCCATGCTTCAGTTTACAAAGGGATTCTTGATCAATATCAGATGGTTGTGGCAGTGAAAGTGCTCAATCTTCAGACTGGAGGAGCCTCTAGGAGCTTCATGATAGAATGCAAAGCACTAAGAGCCATAAAGCACGGAAATCTATTAAAAATTTTAAGTGTTTGTTCTAGTGTGGATTTCCATGGTAATGAATTCAAAGCTTTGGTGTATGAATTTATGGCCAATGGAAACTTATGCAAATGCCTACATCAAGTTGGAGTGGGAGACCACAGACAGCTAGAAGAACCCAGAAATTTTAAACTACTCAAGAGGCTGGACATTTCGGTTGATGTCGCTTCTGCACTTGAGTGCTTTCATTGTGGTTGTGAGTCGACAATTATTCATGGTGATTTGAAACCAAGTAATGTTCTTTTGGATGATGGGATGACAGCTCATATTGGAGATTTCGGGTTAGCAAAAATTATTTCTACCATTTCAAGTGATGTGGCTCAAGGTCAAACCAATTCAAATGCAATAAGGGGAACCATCGGCTATGTTGCTCCAGGTACAAAATCTTTTCTATTGCCTTGGAGTAGAAAAACTGAACTTGCAATAGGAAAAGTAATTGAGAGGGAAATTTATGTCTAAATAAGGCCGAGCTAAGGCCATCCATTGCATGGACCGAGCTAGGTTCAGTCTTGGCCATTAGGCCGTGCTGCGAGCGAAAATAAGAGTGGATTGAGCTTGGTCGTGGACTGGGTGGGTATTTGACCCAAGGCTTGAACCAAGGTGGTTATATCAAAACAGGACCGGGGTGCGATGGTGCGGGCTTCCCGAAGTGGCTATCTCGATCAAGGATTGCTCTAGTTCTATCTGGTGTGAGGCAAGGCCTTACTAGCTTAGTTGAGCTGCTGCCGAACCTAGGTAAAGGGACTTGTGCCATCTCACTTGGCTTGCAGTGAAGAGGGTGTTAAAAGATGGGCATTATCTTTTAGGAATGTGATTCCTAGGAGGACTCTACATTGGAGAATTAGAGTCCTATTAGGATTGTGGCAGTTGGAATCAATAAAAGCTCATGACAGAACTTATGTAGAGGTATCACAATTTTTACTCTAGAATACACAGAGCTTTTTTATCTATTATCTATTTGCTGACTTAGGCATCGGAGAGGTTTCCGGCACACACCCGTCGGCTAGCTTACGTTTGTGTTTTCATGTAGTAAAGCGACGACGTTTGGAGGAGTGCAAACTTGATCAACATGATTATACGAGAAAATTATTTTGTGCTCGTACAATTGGCACTGTTTGTAGGAAGTACAATCACAAAGAACAAACCTCTTGATTAAGTTTTCCTTCAAACTGATTTCAATGGCGCACAATGAAGATTTATCGCAATCTGCTATTGATGGGCGAACCCCGGAGGGGAGCGGGAGACGCGAAGGCTTACCTTTTATCCCACCTATGGCAGAGTTAGACACCCAGCGATGGAACCCTCGGAGGGATACATGGGAGAGACGGGGCTCCATTCCTTGTCGCTCCCAAAGTCTTGAAAGGCAGCGGCGAAGGTTAGATCCTTAGGTTCTGGAGAATCGTGTGAGCGAGCAAGACAAATTGATAAGGAGGATGGCGGCAGACATGGAGACTATGAAGCGCCAGATAAAGGGCAAAGGAGCGGCGGAAGAAGAGGTGGGCAAGAGCAGGGCACACCCTCGCCACTTAGAAGATCGTGACAGGCAAGTCACACAATTTCAAACGGAAAGCAGAAGCCTAAGGACAGGCGATACACAATCACGAACCTCTAGGACTCGTTACTCCAGGTTTGAGAGAACGAGGACTGCGAGGTCGTATACGGAGGGAAGCAGTTATCGGCCCTCGCACACGCACCAAACAACATTTAGGCACATGGAGTTGCCTAGGTCGACAGACCTGCGAACAATGCTAGAGGAAAGGGCCTGATGGAAGGAGGACACCCAGGCTCGCGACTCTCGTAGAGTTTCAACTCTACAACGATTGGCTCCTAGGACACATGGGAGTGTCGAGGTAGGGATGCCAATGCCGCGCCTTGCTTATGAACTAGTAGATAAAGTTTTAGCAACGTTGCAGAGCTCACCGTTCATTCCGGTAATTAAGAACGCACCGCTACCCTCAGGCTTGCACCAGTCCAAATTCACTACTTATGAGGGGAAGTCAGACCCTTACATGCACTTAACCCACTTTCGCCAGGTTATGGCCGTGTATCGACAAAATGAGGCCCTAATGTGTATCTTGTTTCCTTCCATCCTTGGTGACCTGGGCCTAACATGGTTTGAAAGGTTACCAGAAGGTAGCATAGCTTCATAGGCGCAGTTGACTGAGGCATTTGTGACCAGATTCAGAACAAACACCAAGACACCAATGGAGATTGACCAGCTACTCTCCATTGACATGGGCGAGAAGGAAACATTAAAGTCTTACAATAATCGATATTGGGAGACTTTCAATTAGATTGGGGATTGTTCCACAAACCTCACCATCGCACAGTATAAACGGGGTTTACCAGTAAGTAACAAGTTGAGGGATTCAATGACGATGATACCACCCCTCACGATGGAGATGATGCCACCCCTCACGATGGAGGCCCTAATGGAGAGAGTATATTAGCACATCCAGGTAGAAGAAGATAGCGCCTGTGCTAAAGCAAAATCTGGCACAACAACGATGCCGGATAAAAAGACTACAGCAAAAGTCAACACGGTTGAACAACCAAGCAAAAATGGGCGTGGCAGACGAGCCAACAGGGAGGACCCCCAAGCAAGGAAGTTGAGAGTCTGGACTGCCATCACCACAGTATTCAATAAACCTATCTACCGGATTCTTAGCGAGATACGCGATGAACCCTTCGTTCGGTGGCTAGCCAAGTTGGGAGAAACGCAGAGGGGCTACGATGAGAGGTACCATTGCACTTTCCATGATGAAAAGGGGCACTGAACTGAAAACTGTACGCCATTAAGGCAACATCAGGAGGAGCTAGTGGCCGCATGCCACCTGGACCAATATATTGAAGGGGGAACACAGCCAGCCCCCCAGGACCGCAATAGGCCGGATGGGATGCCGGTCGACAGTCTGCCCCAAGGTGTAATCAATGTAATACATGAGATCGTCAAACCTGAACGGGTATGTGAACTCAGAGGGATGATCAAAAAGGCTGAGCACATAAGAGAGGTACTATGTGCACAACCTACCGTCAAAAGGGGAAAAACAGAGGCAACAAACGCCATCTCCTTTTCCTGACAAGGACTTAGCGAGGTTACAATGCCCTCACAATGACGCACTGGTGGTTACTTTACGTGTCAAGAACTTCGACATGAAGCGGATCCTTAGTTACGAAGGGAGCTCCTTCGAGATAATGTACTACGAGACCTTCAAAAAACTAAAATTGGAGGATAGAGACTTGGCACCCGCAACATCTCCCTTAGTTGGCTTTAACTCAATGCCAGAATGGCTGGTGGGCAAGATAATTCTGCCGGTCAAGGTAGGAATGATGACGAAACAAGTGGAATTTTGGGTATTGAAAGACCCTTCTACTTACAACTTAATCTTGGGAAGAGCATGGTTGCACGCCATGCAATCAATGGCATCAACCTACCATCAGGTGTTACGGCTCTCTAACAAAACTGGGGTGATTGAAGAAGTCTTAGGGGACCAAATCATGTCGAAATAGTGCTTCGTCACAGTAAACGGTAGTCGGGCTGCAAATGGGTTTGTACAAATGGTAGAAGAGCCAGAAAGCAACAAGCTATTTGCAGATGTTGGCAAAGCAGCCGAACAGAAGGCAGTAGAAGACTTGGTAGAGGTAAGAATAGATGAAAAGAACCCAGAAAAGTTATTTTTGCTTGGCTCGTCTTTGTCCAGCTGTAGACACCCCATTTTTGACCGACCTTAAGACTCAGACGTCACTGATTGAGCGCTTGGTGATGTTGCATAATGTGCTCGTTCAGAAGTTTCAGAGTTGCGGCCGTGAGCCTTGCCTCCGGACTTCCGAACCCCCTTTTGTGCTTTGCCTCGGTTTGCGAACCTGGATCGGTTTTCTTTGTTTCTTTTCCTGATGGGAGGGAGAGGTCCCGTAGACCATCTCTCAGTGGCCGTGGGCTACATTTGGTGGCCGTAGGCCATTTTGCCCATTTCGGGGCCCGGTTCCCGGTTTTCGGAGCTGTCAGGCCGTGTGCCTCGGTTCGGGACCGCTTAACCATCTCCGTTTGCTCTAAATTTTGGCATACATCTTATTTTCTCCCTTTCAAGGGACACTGGGGTCTGAGAAACCCACTTCGTGGCCGAACGCCACTTTCGGTGCTTGGCAGCCCATTTTCGGGACCCCGAACTGCGTGTTTTGGCCCCCGAACATTCGTTTTGCAACGGTTTTCGTTCATTTTTGGCAGGTACCTCTGTTTTATCACTGGGAAGGCCGTAGAAGGGTGGGAGGCCTGTAATTGTTGCAGCAACCAGTTATATATCCCCCGACGCCCTCCGATGCTCGTTTTTCACACTTCCGGGCTAATGTTGAACAACTTGGGGCCACTTTCTTGAACTTTGAACCACATACTTGTGATGTACACACATGGGAGGACCCTAAAAGTTGGTGGCCGGCCACTAATGTTTCTTGACCTTTTTGAACCCCTCCTTCCGAGCCAATGTTGAACAACCTGGGCCCTTTTTCTTGAACTTTGAACCACATATTTGTGTTGTACATACATGGGAGGACCCTAAAAGCTGATGGCCGGCCACTAATGTTGCTTGACCCTTTTGAACCCCTCCTTCCAAGCCAATGTTGAACACCCTCGAGCCACTTTCTTGGACTTTTAACCATAGGGTTGTGTTGAGGGCACATAGGAGGACACCATTATGTGGTGGCCGGCCACTAAACCAACTTGACCCTTTTGACCCCTAGCCGGCCGGCTAGGGGGTGTGGCCGGCCGGCCACCTGCAACAAAAATACCTGGCCGGCCATGATCCTCACACTGTTCACTTTACAGCTGTATAGCTTTATCCCCCAGAAAATATCTGTATCCGGGGGATATTTTGTGGGGGAAAGCTTGCCTCCTTTTCCCCCACCTTTTCCCCACCTTTACACCCTCTTTTTGTTCCTTATAACCAGCTGCAAGCCTTTGTAGAAGGGGTTAGAAAAAAATTGTCTCCAAGTCTTGCATTGCTTCCCCTCTCTATCTCTCTCATTTTCTCAAAACATCCAAGTTCTACATCTCATTCCTTCATCACCACCAAGCACCACCACCACCACTCCATTTCCAGAAACAAGGAGGGCTTCTCAGAGGCTAAAGGTGCTGCAACTTGGTCCAAGAAGCAACCAAAGACTTGTCTCCAAGGGTGAGTTGCCATTTCCCCCTTTTTGAGCTCATTCTTGCAACATTCCTTAGCCATATATGCTTTTTTCTTTGAGCTCCGGCCATAACTGAAAGTGGCCTTCTTTTGAGCTCATTTTCACTTTTTCTTAAGGGCTCAACACTGTTTGAGCCCCCCATATTGCACTTGCTTCAATACCCTTCTTAAATACCGTTTTCTTGCGTAGTATTTTTAGCTTGTGTGTGATCTGTTTTGGAGCATGATGTAAACTGTAAATAGGCTTATTTTGAGCCCCTCTTCAACATTGAAGAAGGGCTCAACACTGTTTGGGACCTCCTTGCTATACTTTCCTTTATACTCTCCTTTTGGTCCCATTTTTGCATGTCTTGGCAGCCTATTGTGCTTTGGTTTTTGGTCATTTTACAGCACTAAGAATAGTCTTATTTTGGCCCATTCTTCATGTTTCATTAAGGGCCTTTCATGATTTGAGGTATATTTTATACACTTCATGTTATATCTCTCTTTTGGTCCCCATTCTTGCATGTTTTGGTAGCCTATTATGATTCTGTTTTTGGTCTTTTTACAGGCCTAGAAATAGTCTTATTTTGGCCCATTCTTCATGTTTCATTAAGGGCCTTTCATGATTTGAGGTATATTTTATACACTTCATGTTATATCTCTCTTTTGGTCCCCATTCTTGCATGTTTTGGTAGCCTATTATGATTCTGTTTTTGGTCTTTTTACAGGCCTAGAAATAGTCTTATTTTGGCCCATTCTTCATGTTTCATTAAGGGTCTTTGGCCGTTTGTGGAATATTTTGTATACTTTGTGTTATAGCCTCTTTTGAGCCTCATTTTGCATTGCATTTCTAGCATGTTTGTATACTGATTTTGGGGCTTCCATAAACTGTAAATGTGCATATTTTTGGTCCCTTTCAGTGTTGTAGAAGGGAATTTTTCAGTTTGGGTTTTACATATACCACTTGTTTCATTGCCCTCTCTTGGCCCCTCTTCAATGTTGTTGAAGGGTCCTAACCCATTTGGAGTCAGCAGCTGTGAGTTACTTCATAATCTCATGTTTAGGGCCATTTTTGCATGCTAGTTTTGCCCTATCTTTGTTTGCTGTTTGGCCATGATTTGTACTGGAAAAATGCTTATTTTTGGGCTGCCTTTCTTCTGTCTTTTCATTCCATGTACCAATTATGCATTCTTTGTATAGCTATAGTTCATTCTAAGTCTGGAATGGCTTCACTTGGAGGCTAATTCATTTGAGGGAGAGATACCTCAAAGCTTGAAACTGATGAGGGGCTTAAGAGTATTGGATCTTTCGCACAACAATTTGTCGGGGCTGATCCCAAGTTATCTAGGTGAGTTTCAACTAGATATGTTGAATTTGTCTTTTAATAAACTACACGGACAAGTTCCCATACAAGGAGTGTTTGGAAATTCAGGTGCAATTTCAATTGTTGGAAATAATGATCTATGTGGAGGTATTGCAAAATTAGACCTTCCTCCTTGTTCATCCTCCTACTCAAGCAAGAATAAGCTCTCTCATAGGACAAAAGTGATCCTAGTGGTGGTTGGTGTTGTGATATTTTTATCTTTGTTAGTTAGCTTCTTTATATTTCTTCAACTGTATCATGTTTCAAAAAAGGTGGCTTCTTCCACGCCATCAATCATGCATCAATTTTTGAGGGTTTCTTATGCAAATCTTCTCAAAGCCACCAATGGATTCTCAAAGGCTAATCCAATTGGTGTTGGGAGCCATGCTTCAGTTTACAAAGGGATTCTTGATCAATATCAGATGGTTGTGGCAGTGAAAGTGCTCAATCTTCAGACTGGAGGAGCCTCTAGGAGCTTCATGATAGAATGCAAAGCACTAAGAGCCATAAAGCACGGAAATCTATTAAAAATTTTAAGTGTTTGTTCTAGTGTGGATTTCCATGGTAATGAATTCAAAGCTTTGGTGTATGAATTTATGGCCAATGGAAACTTATGCAAATGCCTACATCAAGTTGGAGTGGGAGACCACAGACAGCTAGAAGAACCCAGAAATTTTAAACTACTCAAGAGGCTGGACATTTCGGTTGATGTCGCTTCTGCACTTGAGTGCCTTCATTGTGGTTGTGAGTCGACAATTATTCATGGTGATTTGAAACCAAGTAATGTTCTTTTGGATGATGGGATGACAGCTCATATTGGAGATTTCGGGTTAGCAAAAATTATTTCTACCATTTCAAGTGATGTGGCTCAAGGTCAAACCAATTCAAATGCAATAAGGGGAACCATCGGCTATGTTGCTCCAGGTACAAAATCTTTTCTATTGCCTTGGAGTAGAAAAACTGAACTTGCAATAGGAAAAGTAATTGAGAGGGAAATTTATGTCTAAATAAGGCCGAGCTAAGGCCATCCATTGCATGGACCGAGCTAGGTTCAGTCTTGGCCATTAGGCCGTGCTGCGAGCGAAAATAAGAGTGGATTGAGCTTGGTCGTGGACTGGGTGGGTATTTGACCCAAGGCTTGAACCAAGGTGGTTATATCAAAACAGGACCGGGGTGCGATGGTGCGGGCTTCCCGAAGTGGCTATCTCGATCAAGGATTGCTCTAGTTCTATCTGGTGTGAGGCAAGGCCTTACTAGCTTAGTTGAGCTGCTGCCGAACCTAGGTAAAGGGACTTGTGCCATCTCACTTGGCTTGCAGTGAAGAGGGTGTTAAAAGATGGGCATTATCTTTTAGGAATGTGATTCCTAGGAGGACTCTACATTGGAGAATTAGAGTCCTATTAGGATTGTGGCAGTTGGAATCAATAAAAGCTCATGACAGAACTTATGTAGAGGTATCACAATTTTTACTCTAGAATACACAGAGCTTTTTTATCTATTATCTATTTGCTGACTTAGGCATCGGAGAGGTTTCCGGCACACACCCGTCGGCTAGCTTACGTTTGTGTTTTCATGTAGTAAAGCGACGACGTTTGGAGGAGTGCAAACTTGATCAACATGATTATACGAGAAAATTATTTTGTGCTCGTACAATTGGCACTGTTTGTAGGAAGTACAATCACAAAGAACAAACCTCTTGATTAAGTTTTCCTTCAAACTGATTTCAATGGCGCACAATGAAGATTTATCGCAATCTGCTATTGATGGGCGAACCCCGGAGGGGAGCGGGAGACGCGAAGGCTTACCTTTTATCCCACCTATGGCAGAGTTAGACACCCAGCGATGGAACCCTCGGAGGGATACATGGGAGAGACGGGGCTCCATTCCTTGTCACTCCCAAAGTCTTGAAAGGTAGCGGCGAAGGTTGGATCCTTAGGTTCTGGAGGATCGTGTGAGCGAGCAAGACAAATTGATAAGGAGGATGGCGGCAGACATGGAGACTATGAAGCGCCAGATAAAGGGCAAAGGAGCGACGGAAGAAGAGGTGGGCAAGAGCAGGGCACACCCTCGCCACTTAGAAGATCGTGACAGGCAAGTCACACAATTTCAGACGGAAAGCAGAAGCCTAAGGACAGGCGATACACAATCACGAACCTCTAGGACTCGTTACTCCAGGTTTGAGAGAACGAGGACTGAGAGGTCGTATACAGAGGGAAGCAGTTATCGGCCCTCGCACACGCACCAAACGACATTTAGGCACATGGAGTTGCCTAGGTCGACAGACCTGCGGACAATGCTAGAGGAAAGGGCCTGATGGAAGGAGGACACCCAGGCTCGCGACTCTCGTAGAGTTTCAACTCTACAACGATTGGCTCCTAGGACACATGGGAGTGTCGAGGTAGGGATGCCAATACCGCGCCTTGCTTATGAACTAGTAGATAAAGTTTTAGCAACGTTGCAGAGCTCACCGTTCATTCCGGTAATTAAGAACGCACCGCTACCCTCAAGCTTGCACCAGTCCAAATTCAATACTTATGAGGGGAAGTCAGACCCTTACATGCACTTAACCCACTTTCGCCAGGTTATGGCCGTGTATCGACAAAACGAGGCCCTAATGTGTATCTTGTTTCCTTCCATCCTTGGTGACCTGGGCCTAAGATGGTTTGAAAGGTTACCAAAAGGTAGCATAGCTTCATAGGCGCAGTTGGCAGAGGCATTTGTGACCAGATTCAGAACAAACACCAAGACACCAGTGGAGATTGACCAGCTACTCTCCATTGACATGGGCGAGAAGGAAACGTTAAAGTCTTACAATAATCGATATTGGGAGACTTTCAATTAGATTGGGGATTGTTCCACAAACCTCACCATCGCACAGTATAAACGGGGTTTACCAGTAAGTAACAAGTTGAGGGATTCAATGACGATGATACCACCCCTCACGATGGAGATGATGCCACCTCTCACGATGGAGGCCCTAATGGAGAGAGTATATTAGCACATCCAGGTAGAAGAAGATAGCGCCTGTGCTAAAGCAAAATCTGGCACAACAACGATGCCGGATAAAAAGACTACAGCAAAAGTCAACACGGTTGAACAACCAAGAAAAAATGGGCGTGGCAGACGAGCCAACAGGGAGGACCCCCAAGCAAGGAAGTTGAGAGTCTGGACTGCCATCACCACAGTATTCAATAAACCTATCTACCGGATTCTTAGTGAGATACGCGATGAACCCTTCGTTCGGTGGCTAGCCAAGTTGGGAGAAACGCAGAGGGGCTACGATGAGAGGTGCCATTGCACTTTCCATGATGAAAAGGGGCACTGAACTGAAAACTGTACGCCACTAAGGCAACATCAGGAGGAGCTAGTGGCTGCATGCCACCTGGACCAATATATTGAAGGGGGAACACAGCCAGCCCCCCAGGACCGCAATAGGCCAGATGGGATGCCGGTCGACAGTCTGCCCCAAGGTGTAATCAATGTAATACATGAGATCGTCAAACCTGAACGGGTATGTGAACTCAGAGGGATGATCAAAAAGGCTGAGCACATAAGAGAGGTACTATGTGCACAACCTACCGTCAAAAGGGGAAAAACAGAGGCAACAAACGCCATCTCCTTTTCCTGACAAGGACTTAGCGAGGTTACAATGCCCTCACAATGACGCACTGGTGGTTACTTTATGTGTCAAGAACTTCGACATGAAGCGGATCCTTAGTTACGAAGGGAGCTCCTTCGAGATAATGTACTACGAGACCTTCAAGAAACTAAAATTGGAGGATAGAGACTTGGCACCCGCAACATCTCCCTTAGTTGGCTTTAACTCAATGCCAGAATGGCTGGTGGGCAAGATAATTCTGCCGGTCAAGGTAGGAACGATGACGAAACAAGTGGAATTTTGGGTATTGAAAGACCCTTCCACTTACAACATAATCTTGGGAAGAACATGGCTCCATGCCATGAAATCAGTAGCATCATCCTACCATCAAGTAATGCGGTTTCCCAACGGAACCGGAGTAATTGAAGAGGTCTTTGGAAACCAGATTATGTCCAAGCAATGCTTTGCCACGGCTAACGGCAGCCGCGCTGCCAAGGGATATGTACATTCGGTGGAAGAACCTGAGAGTAATGAACTGTTCGCAGATGTCGGCAGAACAGCTGATCAAAAAGCGGTGGAAGATTTGGTAGAGGTAAGAATAGATGAAAAGAACCCGGATAAGTTCTTTCTGCTCAGTTCGTCGTTGTCCAGCACTGAAAGATTAGAGGTCTTGGAATTCTTGACCTCTAACATCGAAGTGTTCGTCTGGACACCTTACGACATGCCAGGCATTGATCCAAACTTCATCTGTCACCAACTCAATGTCCACCCGTCTGCCAGACCAATCATTCAGCGCACTCGTAGATCGACACTCCACTACGCCGAGATAGTGGCGGAAGAGGTGGGAAATCTGCTAGAGGCAGGAGCTATTAGAGAGGTGCACTACCCTAGATAGATTTCTAACACAGTCGTGGTACCAAAGAAGAATGGCAAATGGCATGTCTGCGTCGACTATAAGACAGTCAACAAAGCATGCCCAAAGGACAGCTTCCCCCTACCACGGATAGATCAATTGGTAGACCTAACAGCGGGGCACAACCGGCTTAGCTTTCTGGATGCACCCCTTGGACCTTTTTTCTTGAACTTTGAACCACATATTTGTGATGTACACACATGGGAGGACCCTAAAAGTTGGTGGCCGGCCACTAATGTCACCTGACCCTTTTGACCCCCCTAGAAGTGGCTTGTTCTCTCTCCTGTTTTAGAATTTCCAAATTCGAACCACAGGGTTGTGAAGAGGAGACCTGAGAGGCCACCAATATGTGGTGGCCGGCCACTATTTCCACTTGGCCTTTTTGACCCCTAGCCGGCCGGCTAGGGGATGTGGCCGGGCGGCCACCTGAAACAAAAATACCTGGCCGGCCATGATCCTCACACTGTTCACTTTACAGCTGTATAGCTGTTTCCCCCAGAAAATATCCCAATCCGGGGGATATTTTGTGGGGGAAAACTTGCCTATTTTCCCCCACCTTTTGCCCCTCCTTTACTCCCCCTTTTTTGTCCATATAATCAGCTGGCAACATTGCATACAAGGGTTAGAAAATTTACTCCTCAAGATTGAATACAAAACTCCCTCTCCATCCCCCTCATTTCCTAAAAAACCTTCAAGTTCTACACTACCATTTCTTCTACACCACCAAGCTCTATCACCACTACTCCAATCCAGCAGCAAGGGGAGGAATTCCAGCAGCTAAGAGGCAACAAATTTGGCCCAAGAAGCAACAAAAGAATTGGTCTTCAAGGGTGAGTTGCAATTTCCCCTTTTTGGCCCATTTCTTATATCTTTTGCAAGCCATACATGCTTATTGTTTTGAGCTCCGACCAAAACTGAAAAGGTCATTTTTTTGAGCTCATTTTCATGTCTCATTAAGGGCTCAACCCTGTTTGAGCCCTTCATCTTGCACTTGCTTCAATACCCTCTTTGTATGTCAATATTTTGCATGCTTTTTCTAACCTACGTGTGATCTATTTTGGAGTTTCTCATGAACTGTAGGTAGGCTTATTTTGAGCCCCTCTTAAATATTGAAGAAGGGCTCATCTTTGTTTGGGACCTCCATGTACCACTTGTCTTTGTATCCATCTTTGGTCCCCTATTCTTGTATGACTTGGCAGCCTATCTTGGTTCCATTTTTGGCCTTTTTACAGTACTAAAAATAGTCTTATTTTGGCCCATTCTTCATGTTTAATCAAGGGTCTCTGGCTGTTTGATGAATATTTCGCATACTTTGTGTTATAGCCACTTTTGAGCCTCATTTTGCAATGCATTTCTAGCATGTTTGTATACTGTTTTGGAGTTTTTACAGTTCTACAAATAGTCATATTTTTGGTCCCTCTTCAATATTGTAGAAGGTAATTTTTCAGTTTGGGCTTTGCATATACCACTTGCCTCTTTGGCCACCTTTTGGCCCTTTTTCTTGCATGGGGGTGCAGCCATACCTGTGTTTGTTTTTGGGGTTTTACAGTTCTGGAAAACATCATATTTTGGGCCCCTCTTCAACTTTGTTGAAGGGCCCTAACCTATTTGGAGTTAGCAGCTGTGAGTTGCTTCATAATCTCATGTTTAGGGCCATTTTTGCATGCCATTGTTGCCCTATCTTTGCTTGCTATTTGGCCATGTTTTGAACTGGAAAAATTCTTATCTTGGGATTTCCTTGCTTCTGTATTTTCATTGCATGTCCATATTGTGCATGTTTGGTATAGCTATAGGCCATTTCGGATGCCAAAATTCATATTTCGGGAGAAATTCCATGCATCGGGTGTGTTTTCGCCTCATTTCGGGGCTATTTTCCCCCACATTTCATTGCTGAAAATCCATTAACATGTTTGCATATCATTTTCCATATATTGCATTGCGTATGCCATTGCCTCGGTTTGCATGCCCGTGTGCACGCATTTCGAGGCACTTCATTTTCATCCATCGGCCTCTTACGTGAGTGTAGCTGAGGCTCTCTCACGTTAGTGTAAGTCCATGTTGCATTCTATATGCCATTTTAGCCATATTGCATTGCGTATGTCATTATCTCGGTTTGCGTGCCCGTGTGCACGCGTTTCGAGGCACTTCATTTTCATCCATCGGTTTCTTATGTGAGTGTAGCTGAGGCTCTCTCATGTTAGTATAAGTCCATGTTGCATTCCATATGCCATTTTAGCCATATTGCATTGCGTATGCCATTGCCTCGGTTTGCGTGCCCGTGTGCACGCATTTTGAGGCACTTCATTTTCATCCATCGGCCTCTTATGTGAGTGTAGCTCAGGCTCTCTCACGTTAGCGTAAGTCCATGTTGCATTCTATATGCCATTTTAGCCATATTGCATTGCGTATGTCATTGCCTCGGTTTGCATGCCCATGTGCACGCGTTTCGAGGCACTTCGTTTTCATCCATCGGTTTCTTATGTGAGTGTATCTGAGGCTCTCTCATGTTAGTATAAGTCCATGTTGCATTCCATATGCCATTTTAGCCATATTGCATTGCATATGCCATGGCCTCGGTTTGCGTGCCCGTGTGCACGCGTTTCGAGGCACTTCATTTTCATCCATCGGCCTCTTATGTGAGTGTGGCTGAGGCTCTCTCATGTTAGTGTAAGCCCATATCCTATTTCCATGTCATTTGCATTGCATTCTGTCATTTTCTCAGTTTGCGTGCCCGTGTGCACGCATCTCGAGGCATCTCATTTTTACAGCATAGTGCATACTAGGTTGTATCTTAGATCGCATTCTGTGATATGTTTAATT